>JBBPJJ010000974.1:0-12474 GCA_038088635.1 Veloboletus limbatus
GTTGTATGACATGGGAAGGAGTTGGAATGGCATGCAAGATTGATGGTAGGATGGATACTGACCTTTATCTACAGATTATGGAGGATGAACTCCAGAAAACCTTGGAGTATTTTGGCAAACCTCCAGAGGACATAATCTTTCAACAAGATAATGACCCCAAGCATACCAGTAAAAGAGCCAAGGAGTGGTTTGCTGAGCATGGGTTTGAGGTCATGGTGTGGCCAGCTCAATCTCCAGACCTTAATCCTATAGAACATCTATGGTTTCTCCTCAAGAAAAAGCTGGCAGAGTATCCAGAGCCGGCAAAAGGAATAACTGAACTTTGGGAGCGAGTACAAGCAGAGTGGGAGAAGATAGAGGTGGCAGAATGTCAAAGGTTGATTGAAAGCATGCCCAGGAGGGTTCAGGAGGTCATCAAAGCCAAAGGAGGATACACTTCATACTAGATTATGATAACCTTTATATCAGCAACAAAACTGTTGCAATGACATAGCTGACTTAAATTGGCAATATCTTCACAGCCATCAGAGTGAGGTCACATGACCCTGGGGAGTGATTTGTAGCCAAGAGTAAGTACTATATTTCGTGTGACTAAACCTAAGCGAAATTCCCACATGTGCTTGCAGTGCGCAAAGCACACTGCATCAAGGTTAGTTATTGCAATGGTTTTGTTGGTCAGTGTAGTTGTATGTAAATTATAGTCCTGATTTTTAGCTATTGTCTATTGTTACGATTCCCCTTTTTCTCTCTCCATTTCTCTTGCTATTTCCTCATTGTCATTGTCTCCTTGTTCCCTCATCACCATTATTTATTTAGTGTCACATGACATCTTGTATTACTCATTGTTCCACGATGTTCTTTCATATTCCATCACGATTACCAATCATGTTCTTTTTGCTATTGGTTCATATTTCGTTCCACAATGTTCTTTTATATTCCATGGTGATTACCAATCATGTTCCTTTTGCTATTGGTTCATATTTCTTTCTCTGGTTAGTCATGAACATTCCACAAGGTTCCATCATATTCCATGGCTCTGGTATATAAACCCTCGCCCTCTTTTCTTACTCCTTAGCTTAGATCTCCTTCTGAATACTTTGTATCCTCTGTGCCATCCATCTGCTTCGCAGACTTGCTCTCCTAGTCCTTGTCCTACTATTGAGTGGACATCCCTTGCTTCCTCACTAAGCTCCTGCCGATTCTCCAAGGCAGCTCATCGTCAAACCTTGTGCTAATTCATAGGCGAGTCCTCGTTCTCTGTCCAAAACCTGTATATTTTGCAAGGCTATGTTTGCCCCTACCTGCGTCAACCATAACATCTATTTTGTGGGAGAAATTGAGTGTTTTATGATATATTAGCACATGTCGGGTGTGATTTGTTATTCTCAGCCTCCAAAACCAGGAGGTCAGCTACATAGAACCATTTATAATGCTTTCGGGACAAAAATCTATTCATTGTATGAGGGTATGAGATACCAACAACATGCCAGACAAGCATGAATTATGGGCATTTATCTCATCTTATCAATTACGTAGATTTTACCATAAACTGAAACATGGACAGTAGTCTTTGAGGCACTAAGCAGCTGTAAGATAGTGCGTTCAACACTCAATGATCTTGTGGAAGTGGGAGGAGATGGTAATGAGGAACGCAGCAATGATGGAAATGATTCCCATGACGAATGGAGCGAAAGCGGCGCATACTATGAAGACTGATCACGACAATAAGGCTGCTTACATATCATAGATGTTTATATAATCAACTGATATACCATTTTTGTGCTGACGCAAGCGGTGGTGAGTGCACGATAAATCCTCAGACAGACATTCCATTGTGACAACTTCACAACAACACAGATGGGCTCAAAAAATTTTGTAGATACTATTTAAGCACATTAAAGTGTGTAGGTACTATCTGATCTAATATAAGTGTTGTTGTTGAATGTTGCAGGTCGTTTGAAATTTGCTGACGCAAGTGACGGTGGATCACTGTAGCAATGGTTGTGGTTGCGTCGAACTTGAGATCGTGGGAGTATGCAAGTGTTTTCTTCTGTGTCACGTTCTGACGCGGCGGGACAGCTAATCCAACGCAGACATTGTTCCGTCTTCCTACTGCGCTGCTAGGCTATAATGGACGGCCTAAGGGAGACTAGTGGCAGATAGGTCACGCCTCTGAATGCCGACTAGTCTTGGTCGATCAGACTCAACGGATCGAAATTTGACGCCCCCCTGATCCAATTTGAACTTCTCCTACGAATGTTCAATCTTGAACGAGCAGAGTGGCTGGCGGTTCGCTATCGTTCGCTTGACCAGCCGCAAGCGGCTCGCCCCACTAACTCATCTGTGAGTCAGCCTCTCAACTTCCTTACTTAAACCCAGTCTTGGTCGGTATGTTGTTTCTTTCTACCTCGTGCTTGCTCTCAGTATCTCTCGCTTTCCTTTGTTTTCTTTCACTCGACATTCAACTCGGTGCACGATGGCGCCCCAAGCTACCCTAGTTATTCCCACCCCTACTGTCGAGCCTTCTGCGCTCTCGACCCCTCCGCCTTCGACCCCTCCGCCTGCGGATACCAGCCACAAGCCCTTCATTCCCGCGATGCTTTTCGTCTTCCTCGGTCTCTGCCTTGCATATACATTCTCCTACGTCCTCTACCGGATCATCATGTCACGTAGGCGTGCGTCAGAAGATGACATCCCAGACTCCCCAGACCGTGGCGTGTCCCAGTTTATGAGTATGTCCCCATTTGTTCGCACCAATGGATCGGGATAACGTAGCGTGTCGTTGCTATCTTCCTAGATGGTGCTCGCCTCACGCTGAACCTTGGTCTCAGTCACAGGCCTACTACTGCAGCTCTGAGCGAGTCACATGATGTGTGTCCCAAGCTTCTTGGAAATTGATAACCTGCTCTCAAAACCATAAATTTTAGATGATCGACGAGGAGAAACCTCTCACAGATCCTTCGCATCCTTCTCACCCGGAGATCCCAATGACAAGCCCGGCAGAATCCTCTTCCACGCCGTTCTTAGTCTTGATGTCGTCCTTTACCATCCACCCCAATCAAGAGATAGGCGAAGTACATCTCCAAGAGCAAGACCCAACCGAAGCCCAAGCGTCAATTTCAGTCCTACCAGCCCCGGCTCCAAACCAGCAACCCTTTTCACAGCGTGTCGCAGCCAAAGTCAAGTTTCTCTCGAGGGACCGGGCGGAAGCCATCGCACTGGATCCCAAGCTTGCGCCTGTCCAGGGTCCTCTCCGCCCCCTGTCGATGGTCCCAAGCCCGTCGCACAAAAAACGGACGAACTTGTTTGGACTCGGTTTGAAATCTACTGCGCGTGGTCACGGTAAGGATTTGAACACGAATTCGGGAACTCAGTGATCTGTTGATCGCACTATGGCTATACACGTCTTGCCGTTTTTACCGTCCTATTGGCATCTTGGAAGTCCATTACCGATGCTGAGCACTTCGATCTCTTATACTCTTCGATTTGCCTTGCCAGCGTGCATGTCATATACTCTCTTTTGTTCATGTTTTCGATGGGATTACGTTGCAGCCAGAGCTTGGAATAATTTCAAGTCAGGTTTAGCAGGGTTGACATCGCAATCAGCCTCTGAAGTTGTCAAAGGAAGGATTTCGCAAAAGGTGAACACTGTGTTTCATCCTTTCCTTCGTCTGCTTCCACGCTAGGACTCTACCTTGTGAGATAGTAATGACATTATGCAGGTGATGACGGGACAATTTACCCAGTGGTAGCCAGCTAACAACGAAACAAAGAAGTGTGTGTAAACATACGTTTAATCCATACGTAGTAACCAGCCATCTGGATATCCAATCAATAATTACTGACGAAACAAGTACATACGCCTCGGATCCTTTGCTTGCTCACTTGCGCAGAGAGTACCTCGACGGCCGCATCTCCGACTTGGAACGCATGAGCCGAGTGTCGATTACGTCATCCTTTCGAATGACTTCCCATGAGTCATCATCCTCCAGCAACCTCCTTTTCTCATCCATGAGTGACCCGCTGCGCGAAACCCCACTTGCAGTCCTTCTCATCGTCGTGCGGCGCCGGACAATCTCGGCCATGCCTTGTACTTTAGGCATCGCCACTTGAACGAGCTTTGCGCTCGGTGAGACGTAGCTCGCCGGGGACTCAGCACCCGATTGCGCAGCAGTGATATAACCTGACGGAAGGATATCGCCAAACGTCTTGGTCGACCGTTGGAATTGAGACCACTGTCTCAGCGCAGGGTCAGGAATTTCTGTAAGAAGTGAATGGGGGGGCGCGTCAGAAATCCACTTTTGAGGCTGATGGGGAAGAGTGCACGTGCCTGTGATAGTGACGTTGCGGCGATGCGGGAGTGGCGCAGCAACAGGCTTGAGAACGCCGTATTCTTCGCCAGGTGCGCTCTGGTAGAGCTGACCAGAGCGATCGCGGAAGGTATAACGCTGGGTATCTGCGTCATAGGCTATCCTTCGCACATCTGTCGGGAGGCGGTATGCATCCTGTCGCAGGTCAGTTAAAAACAGGCGCATGATATGGATCGTACCCCGTCGGGTTTCGAATCGGGACAGGGACTGCCACGACAACGTACCTCATTAAATTGAGAAAATCGGGCCTTATTCATGGTTGTGAGTGTAGACGGTGGTGGTTAGATATAAAGGACGGTACGCAAATTGTGGAGGTCGCATTGGCCGTGGAAAGAGAGGGGCACAGCTATCACCTGGCAACGTGACCCCCCTGGAAGGGGGCGCGGGCGGAACATGTTGCCGCCTCGGCATGCAGCCAAATCCAATCTGAGCATAAGTATGATACATGACCCTGTCGGGCGTGCAGATCTGGACTAGCCAGTGGCTATCCACACCTTAGAATGATGATGATCGTGATGATGATCAAACAATGTGTTCGGCCATCCTGCTAATACGGGCATACAAGGTCACCAGGGGACAAAAAGACTTGGATAGGACATTCGTGCTACCCAAGTCCGTGTACTGAATCAGCGCACTGCCCATATTAGTATGAACCGACAAAATTGTGCTGGAATGGCCCCCCGAACCTCTAGCCGCACAGTGAACATAGAAATATAAAAATGCTCGGCTAATCAGGCTTGATCTGTATAATGTTCTGAGGGTGGCTATAACCCCACTTAGTAAGTGGAAGCCTCAAGATGCATCTCATGGTTCATTTCACCCCATAGTTGCAGGAACACACACACACTTCTATAGTTACTAGTACATCAAATCGCCGATGGCTGATGGAGACCCGTCATCATTGTATAGGCACGATCCAATCCCGACCATAGCCGCTCCCGCAGCGTCATGTGTCTCAAACAGAGAGGGAGTAGTGGCCAAGAACGGGAAGTAGAGGTGAACATAAGCCGCGCTGTCGAGAAAGGAGAAGGCCTCCTTGAAGAAGGTGACCCTTGAAGACTGTGTCAGGAATGGTGACATGTGTACCAATCAAAGTGAACTGACTGCGCAGCCTGACCACCAGCGGGGTTCTGGAGGGCGAACTCAGTTATAACCAACTGGTGATTCTTGTGGCAGCACGTCAGTGCGATGTACACGAATGTCAACCAGGAAGGCTTACGGGGAACTGAGCATTTGCGGACTCGATGTAATTCCGGAATTCGGCGAACGAGGCTCTAGACATGCATAATTAATCGTGTAGGTAGGTGGAAATACCCGTACATTACTTACCCGTACCAGTGCTACAGAGAACCGAACCCAGATCTTTGAGCCACTGACCGAGAAGAGCACTCGAACTGAACTTACCACATTGATGTAGTCAAAGTAGCAACGGTCGGCACAAGCAGCCATCATCTCAGAGACCCAGCTCAGGCCTTCGCCAGCTAGCGTGCTCGAAGTAACAGCGGGGAGAGCCTTCTTGATGGTCTGTTCAGTTTCCTATTGATCAATGTTTTCATGGATCTCGCTACAAGTATCTTACCAAAGGGTTGATATACTTGATGTACCAAGAAGCGGCCTGGCTAGGGGTAATGCCATTGATATCCGGTTCGTTCAAGCTGAACACGGCTATGCAGAACCGGAAGTGTTGGGATTACATAACACAGAAGGATTGACGGTGAGACATACTTGCCCAACCTTGGGCTTGCCAGCGAGAGTAGAGATCGGCGATAGGACTAGAACTGCAGTCGAGACAGCGTTGCATGCCGATGAAGCCGAGACCGCCGTTGCCGTTGGTCGAGGGTGGTAGGTAGGTTTCATAGTCATAGCTAGGGTTAAGGATTGAATGAGTTGCTGAGCTGCAAAAGGGGAACCAGAATACATGGCAACCACTTCACCGTCGCCGTTTCTGAACACGCCAGGGTCACTAATACTTATCAGTCAGAATGAGGGACGGTGTAACCCAGGGAATTATCGTACAGAGATGCATCGTCTGTAAAAAAAGAAAAGGGTTAGTCAGGGGTAAACAGACGTTTATACCCTTACACCAAGTCCAGCAGAGACCCCTCTTTCCTGCCTGGGCAGCAGTGGCAAAGACTGAGAGCAAGACAAGGGTAGACGTTAACATAGCGGATTAAGGGGGAGACAGGCAGATATTACACGAGGAGATACCTGGACGGATTTATACCAGAACTTGCTGTTCAAGTTTGGAATTGATGCAATGACACGACACAAAAAAAACTTCGAACGATGTGAGCCGATGACACGTCAAATATTAACCTCATGATGGCATAGAATCACACCTAACTGATGAGCAATGAATTTGTCACGCTTTGTGAAACATACTTGGTCGTTATTACAGCACGTCGACCTTGGATATGGACCGGTGGCGATGGATCAGAACGGATCCTTCGCAGAGGAGCTACCTGAAGTAGCTAGTGAAGCATCAGGAGAGTCAGTCTGCCAAACAACCGTTGTTAGACTAATCTGAGTGGTATCCGCATTGCTTCTAGCGCTGTCGCAACGTACTGTAGTACCCGTACGGGTTCACGACGTGGGATTATGGATTACTGTCCATGTGCTTAAGTCGTAGAAAATATAACATCCTTCAGGGACCGGATTATAAGCGCTGTAATCATAAACATGTCACTTGGAAACTCTTTGGAGATTAGCTACGCACACTGGAAGTGTCACTACATCGTGGTGTAGGAGCTGCCGCAACCGACGTTGCACTGGTCGTCTGTGGCATGGCGGCCGGCCCGGGGCAGGGGCGGGCCAGTGTGACCCCCATCGAAACCGAGGTGTCGAAGTAACATACCTTCTTCCGTATATTGGCTGCAGGTTCATTGACCCTCATTCAGTGTCAAGCAAGCACAGACTTCGAAGGTAGTAAGTAGGCTTGTCCCTCGTTGTAAGTAGTAAGTTGTAAGTTAAGTTGTAAGTTGTAAGTTGTAAGTTGTAAGTTAAGTTTAGAGTTTAACACCCTTAGGTTAGGGTTGATATCGGAGACGCGTCATCCAAGTCGACAACCAGCCCAACTTGACCGTGAACGTCGACGAAAACCTTCAAAAATGCCTCTCGAAGCGACGATGATGATCATTGACAATTCTGAATACATGCGGAATGGCGACTACACGCCCTCGAGATTTGATGCCCAATCCGACGCCGTCAACACCATCTTCCAGACAAAGATCAACTCCAATCCAGAAAATACCGTCGGTCTCATGACTATGGCTCACAAAGGGTACGTACGCGCTTGCCTTTCATCGCAACGCAGTGAATGCATCCCTGTTCTTGTTTAGCCCGGAAGTGCTTGTGACGCATTCCAAAGACCTGGGCCAGATCCTCAAAGCGATTCATACTGCCGCGTCCAAGATTGGGGGGTCGATAGACATCTCCACCGCCATTAACATTGCACAACTTGCGCTCAAACACCGCGAAAACAAGAACCTTCGACAGCGCATAGTTGTCTTCATTGGATCACCACTACAGGGCACGGGTGCGGACGAACGGGAGATGGTCAAGCTTGCGAAGAAACTAAAGAAAAACAACGTGGCCGTCGACTTTATCTCATTCGGGGATGGTATCGAGGAGGGCGAGCTTAGCGTACTCAAGTCGTTCGTCGACAATGCTACGAGCGGCGATAATTCGTAAGTGCAGCTTTGGTCAGTCCAACGAGTCTTTAATACGGCATACGGCTTAGGCACTTGGTTTCTGTACCCCCAGGCCCACATTTACTGTCTGATTTCGTGCTGTCCTCGCCCATTTTGTCAGAGGACCGTGGAATACCACCAGAAGCCATGGCTACGGCTGGTCCGTCTGGTGCCGGTAGCGTCAATAACTTCGAGTTTGGCGTTGATCCTAGTCTCGACCCCGAACTTGCCATGGTAGGCTTATCGTCATATTGGCGGGCGACTTGGGATCTGATCGTGTTCACAGGCATTACGTATGTCAATGGAAGAAGAACAAGCAAGGCAAGCCGCCGAAGAACAAGCGCGTCAAACGACAACGGATGCTACCGCCCCTACCGAACGCGCTGACGACGCCGCAGATATCGACGCGGATGAAGAAGTTATATTACAACAAGCGATCGCCATGTCTGAGGGTCGCGACGTTGACATGGGAGAGGAACAAGGCGATGATGGTGAGATCGATGAGGAGGAAGCAATTGCTCGAGCTATCGAGATGAGCATGAAGCAAGATCAAGGAGAGCAGAAGAAACAGTAGCAGGTCGTGGTTCTTTTCTCCATTGCTTGTGACTCATGTGACCATTGTACTTTGCCAGTATACTTTTTTCCCTGACTACGAACATGCATGCAATGCTAGAGGTAGCTTGCTGATTCATATCCTTCACCATCACAAACCCACCGATAGATCCGGGTAAACATTTGAGATTGTCATTAGTGTACAATTTTGCGATAACTATTGCCTTCCTTCTGCTGTAGCATTACCCGACGACTGAGCTCGATAACGCAAAGGTTCCAGCGAAAACTCGCTTCCAAATGAGTAGATCTGTCTGTCGCACTGCCTGAGGTTGAAGAAAATCCGAGAAGCAAGGACACTATGAATCGCCACTTGGGCCCTGTTACAGAACAATAGAATGTGAGAAGCTGACACAGGGTGCTTAGGACGTGAAAAAGAATACGAACGTATCCAATGCGGGGATGAATGTAATCTGTTGAAAGAAACATACTCAGCGCTGGGCTCGACCGATAGTGTTGTGCACACTCACCGGTGCGGCAATCGTCACAGCCATGTTAGCCGTAGACAATACTGATTGGAATGTCCCAATCAATATTTCTCGACGGGATGGCAGGATCTCTTACCGATTATCCACGACATATACATGATACCATCCCAATATAGCGTATTCAACGTTCTACTGTTCACGTCACGGTACGCTCGAAACTTCCTCCAAGAATTCATGCTTTGAAGGACTGAACGCAAATGAGATTTGATCCGACAGAATCCTCATGAGAAGAACGAACCAATCTCATATGCTACCAAAAAACCATACTGATATGCAGCACTTCTCGACGACCGATAAGCACATTCGGATGGATAGAATTCTGTTCCGCTAACCTTTAGCAATTCGTCATATGAATCGATCGGACTAACGATATGATGAGGTAGAGTCCCCAGGCAAAGAGATGTTCAATTTCAGCGATGTCACCTCAGCTCCCGCAATGAATGCCTGGAAATGTGCAGTGGAGTGGGCATTAGCTAGGCTCTACTGATGATGCGTGAATCGGGACAAGACTCACCCCCGCCAACAACAATAAGGAAAAAAGTACCTTCTTGCTGCGACCCCACAAAGCATATGTACGGAGGATCAAGATCCCCTCGGATAAAATGATGCTAGCAGAGTACATGGCTGAGAGAACATATTAAAAAGCACGTAATATGCAATGAAATATGACCTGACCATCTAATGCGATGATAAAGCTTCCACACTGAAAAATGAGGTTCGCAATGATTTGCAGTCACGTATAATGGGGAGGCTCACGTGTTCATTGACTAGAGCATCTGAGTGATGACATTGCCTTTAGACACCAGATAGAGATGAAAAAAGTGAAACAGACCATAACAGGTCAGCAAGGAAGCAAGAAATGGGAGGTATCTTGATAATGTGAACACGATGCGTGTGACCTTCCACTTCGAACCCCACACATATTCTACCTGAATCTGCCCTTGAGGATCATTGAGTGTACAAATGGAAGTGAAGTACCTCGAGTGACAATGTTAAACAGTAATCGTATGCCTGGACGTGGTAAGTGTTAGTAGAATCATCAGAGCCCTGACGACATCGCACATACGAAAGCAGCCAATGCAGCAACTAAACAATGAGGACTATTAGTTAGCGTCGTGAATGCATCATGGCTAAAGCAAGCGTACCGTTGAGGAACTGTTGCTCGTAAGTTAGTATCCTTTGATCCATCAAAGCAATGGCATGTGCATACCTTGGCAAATTGGACTCGAGAAAGGTCAGTTGGGATGTCGTTGGATGCATACACAGGGAACATCGCTTAGGTGCTGGGAGAATTTACGACGGCCAACCAACGTGCTAGCCTCCGCGGGTGAATATTTGGTAACATGTTCCAGGGTCGGCGCTGCATGGCGGCGGTGGATATAAGTGACGAATCCATCATAGGGTGCGATCTTTGAGTGTGGAACACTTCGACGATCTAAACTTGGGAAATACCGTCGTGACTATGGTCCCTCGAATTCACAGGCAGATTCGTCACAGATTCTAGCCGACGAGCGATGTACTAGATGGCCTGAGCAGTGACAACGGTGAGGAAAGTATGTTGCAAAATGATAAACAGTCGGTGATAATCATTAATACTATCGTCAGAGACACTGTTATCATTCAGTAGGTATGCAACACTTGATTCCGGACTCGCTATGTACTCCTTCTAGATCATCCACGGCTACTAACCCACCGGAGAACACAGAAAGTGGCATATTACACACTGACTTGAAGATTCCTACTTTGTCGCTTGTCTAAACCAAGACGGACTCGACAAGTCACTGTCAACGGGGTGCAGTCCCCACCGGTAGCCTGGATACATGCATTTAATGGAGCTCAGAAGCCAAACGTGGACTTTCCAGGAATCGTACGTCTGGGATGCTATCAATGCCAAGTTTAGTTTGCATGGCTGCATGGCTCATCTATGTCGCTCATCGAATCCCTTGCGGATGGCGAAAGGCGGACCCCACGGTGGGTATCGCATAGAAGCGGGAAAGTGCGACCGGGCTTCCGAATGGAACTCGGCGCCCGCACCACCTCAGGCTGTGGGAGTGTACCTGGCTCAGCCCAGGTATATCTAGCCCTCGCGCCGACTAGGAAACACTCCCTCCCCACTCGTATATCCCACATGCAACTAATCCAGTCGGGGGTCGCGCCCTCCTCATGCCGCCGCCGCCTCCGAGGACCTCAGCCCACTCCCCCGATAGGGCGTTAGATTGGTAGCTGGTCCCCTTAACGATCCTGGATGGGAAAACGGTTGGGGTAGCGGTAGCCCCCTGACGAGAGCTTTCGCAGGCTGGAAACCGTTTCCGACCCGTTTCCCTTACCCGTCTCCTACTCGTACTGTATGTGGCGCAGCCCCACAGCCTGCTCCCGATCCTCGGAGAGGGACGATCGACGGACGAGCAAACGGGCACGACAGCCCAGTTATCCTCCTTTCGCACATAGACATAGAACTAGCACCTTCGGTCCTAGTTTCCCGATTCAATGTGTCATGCTTCGAAGATCTTGCGTCGTGTGCACTCTCCTCTACATCCAGGGCTTTTGCGCACGCACATCTACCTGCAGCTTGCAAAGTATTAGTCGACATCATGGCAGAAGGGTCACCCATTGGCACGCTTAGGTTTGGCTCAGTCGCATCGTTATCATTATAGTGTGATACCAGCCACCTCATTTCTTGAATTCTGATCACGACGTCCTTCTAGCCACACCACAAATGGTTCCTGTCAGTCACTGTTTCAATTCTCCTCTGAAAGAGGCTGACAATGTCCTTCCCTCCATTCCGGCCCAATCTAAATCGAGGCCAACATACCGAGCCTTTATAAACCATCCTCTCTTCGTCTGCCGCCCTCCAGCTCGGTTTCCATTGAACAATCATGTCTCCTATCCTGTCTGTCGCTACTGCTTTTGCGCGCTCTCCCCCCGTTCCTTCCGTTGCTCTTGACCCGGACTCGGCTGGACAGTCTGCTTCGGCAATGTCGCAGCATCTCCTCGGGAAAGGTGGCCTCGTGTTCGCTGTGGTCGCCGTTGTCTCCGTCGCGGGCTACTTCTGCCATGGACGAAAGACAGCCAACGGAGGCTGGACGAGCAACACCTTGGCGTCGTTGAGCAGCTTCTTGTCGTCTATGCGTCGCCGCGGATCGGCGGCGACCTCCACAGCAGCCGCAACTGACTGGCCTGTTGATCTCGAAGTTGGTCCCGAGGTGAGTTGGACACCTGTCCATGCATTTCGTCCAAGCTGACACGGCCCTCAGCAGCACGTCAGTATGGTCTACGCAAGGTTTTTCCATCCCACGCTCTGGAATGTGAGTAGACAGA
>JBBPJJ010000975.1:0-12471 GCA_038088635.1 Veloboletus limbatus
GTCGTGCTACGAGGGTTTATATAGTGTTAGGCATGGAGCACGGACCATGTACGAAGAAGGAAAAAGACAGAAAAGGATAAAGGTAAAGAATGATATAGAAGGCAATGGAAACGGAGAGAACCCTGTTGAAGGGCGGAGATTAACGAGGCTATATATGACTCAGTTAGTGAGTCAGCTACAGAAAACCGAGGAATCGGAATGAAGGAAGTTTATTGTAATCTTGATGATGAGTGAAAGGTAAAACCGTGGTTTACCGTGAAGAAGTCATCAAGATGAAAAGCGACAAAGAAATAGAAAGAAAAGAATAAATGAATCGTAACATTACCCCCCTGTTATGTCTCGAGTCACCGACGAGAACCAGTCTTGCAGAACACATACGCGGCGAGGTCTTCAGAGGTCGAGAGCATAAGCACCAGGGGAACTGGTGACATTAGCGTAAGCAACATCATCCCAGATGTTGTCGACATGGGTGTCGGTGTCAGGAAGTGGAGAGATGGGGGAGACAGTGCGACGACGATGGGGGGTGGAGAAGCGGACAGTGGATTGAAGGGAACGACCCGAGAGGGATTGTTGTGTTAAGGAGGAGTTGGACGATGAGGACGAAGCCAGACAACAGGATGGACGGGGGCGAGGTCGACTGGGGCAACGGACCTGCGCATGTCCTGGAGCCCATACAAGGCAGAGGGGACATTAGTATTGGGGGTAGTTGGCCCGTCGATGACCCAGGCGATGACACTCGAAGCATGCTTTGGAGTATCGAGGATGGTTAGGAGGAAGGATTAGTCGTCTCCCAAGTCCGGCGAGCCAGTCGTTGGTGTGGGCTAGTGACGCCTCTGTGGCAGGGTCAAGTGGGGAGGATGAAGCACTGGGAGTCAAGTGAGAAGAGTAGGGAGGGGGTTGGACTCCTTGTGCGAGGGCAAGTTCCTGGGTATAGCGCTCAATGTCAGCCAGGAATTCCCCAAAATGGAGTTGGTACCCTATGGTGACGAGGGCTCCTCGCAAGTGATCCCTAATGTGGCGAAGGACCCCCACAATAAGGGTGACGTGGGCGTTGGGGTTGGTGGAATTGTTCCGTACAAGGAGATCAATGCGTTCGGTCTCTATGAGGGCTTTATAGAGAGCTAGGAGGGGGGATCCGTAGTCAAGGTGGCTGGTGGCTGGAATAGCTAGTCTGGAGTCCATGACTCGATGGAGAAGTACCTGCACATATGTGTCATTTGGTGTATCGGATTGGAGACAATGAGACGCTGGGGGAAGAAGAACCGATAGAATTGGTGGGTGAGAACTTATTGGACGAGTTGCAAACGGGTCTTGCGTATCTAGTGCGGGTCTCGCCACCCTCCAGGCATCGTCAGGATTCTCTCCCCACCCTGCTTGCACAGTTGTCGATACAGAGTCGTCCTGGTCTTCGGGGTCTTTGTGAAGTTGAAGATGGATTTGTTCAGGGGCGGTGACGAAAGATGATGACGATGAGGGAGTCTTGTCGATGAGTTCTGGAACAGGGGAGACGGATCGAATGACATAGGTCATGCCCATGGTGAATGAGAGAAAAGAAGGAATGAAGAGAAATTAGAAGGTGTGATGAAAGGGGCAGTAATCGTATCGGCAAAAATAAGCGTGTTGGAGTGAATGGGAACTCGGGACTTTATAGCGAAAGCGAAATGTAAAATGCAATAGTTTTTCTTTGGGGACAAAGTCGAACATAAAATTGGAAGGAAAGAAAGGATGGAGGTTCTCAGAGTTTGTGACGTTTTTTATAGTCGGCTAGCAGTGCTGTGGAATGTTTCAAGTTCCGCTCGGGAACCCACAAGTCTTCCTCGGCTGTGTATCCTTTCCATCGGATTAGGAAGGAGCGGTGTGCTGCGGAACCCTGATGGCGTCGGATCTCCTCAATTTCATATTCTTCTTCTCCTTCTATTAGATCCGGTGGTGGCTGTGGGAAGTTCTGTTCGTAAGTGTCGTTTTCATGGTAGGGGAATAAGAGAGAGGCATGGAATATGGGGTGAATTTTCCATGTTGTTGGGAGGCGTAGTTGGTATGTGATTGGTGAGAGGACCTTTGTGATGGTGAATGGTCCCTCTCGCTTTGCGGCAAACTTGGGATTGGCTATGAGGCGTTTTAGATTTCTTGCTTCTAACCATACCCGTTCTCTGTTACGATCGACCCGGGTAGGGATGAGCGTAGCCCTTGAATGCTGGACGTTGAGGTCGAGGAGACGGGGAGGCCGTTTGTGGACAATGGGGAACCAGGCAAGGTCAAGGATAAAGCGGTAGATTGCTGGGTGCACAAGGGCACAAGACTAGGCAAGACTAGGGAATGTCCAGAGTGTAACCCAAGGGAAGACTAAGCTAGGGAACTATGACTATGAGGGATGGGTTTATATAGGAAACCCGGAGGTGCTCTAGGGCAGGCATAGAATGTTTATCAGTCAGCGATGGAATATAATAGAACAATGAAGAAGTGAAGAAGTTAGACTCATGGCAAAGGTGAGGCAAGATGACTCAGAGATAAGAGATAAGGACTAAGCAAGAATGACTAAAGATAAGCGGTGAGTCATGTACTAAAGATAGCAAGATCTGTTGGAGATCCGCCGATGACAGGGATAGGGGCAAGGTAAGGAAAAGACGAGAAGAAAAGGGAGGAATCGTAACATTCTCCAAGTTTAAATGGAGTAAACCGTTGTTTAGATCTGGCTGCCATGGTTTGTCTAGCGAGTTCATGGGCAGCGAGAGCTTCATTTCATGTGGTCGTGAGGAGTGACATCCGTTGGTTGACTGCCGGAAGGTCCGATCATGGGATAACTGAAGGCAAGGCTTGAGGTTCAAAGCCCATCATGAGAAAGAACAGCGATTTTCCGGTGACTGATTGAGGACGATGATTATGCACAAATTCTGCCATTGTGATGTGATTGGCCCATATCATTGGTTCACTCCCACAGAAGATCCATAAATAGGTTTCTACCTCTTGGTTCACATGTTCCGTTTCTCCGTCGGTTTGAGGATGGTAGGCGGTGGAGATAGCGAGTTCGTAACCAAGAAGTCTCCCTAGTTCTTTAGCAAAGGAAGAGGCAAATTGGGGACCTCAATCTGAGATAATTTTTTCATAAAGGCCAAACTGGGTAAAGACGTGGGTAAAGAACAGTGAGGCGATGCCTTCGGCGGTGACAGTGGCAGTAGTGGGGCAGAGAATTACCCCCTTCGTAAGCCCGTGGTCGACCATGACCAGGAGAGCATCGAAGCCGGCGGAGGACGGAAGACCGGTGATGAGGTCACAAGAGACCTGTTGGAATGGGCGGGTGCAGATGGAACAGATAGGGACGAGCAAAGGGGCAGTGGGATGAGTGTTAACCTTGTTGTGCTGACAGACCGCACAACCGGTAACATAACGACGGATGTACTGGGCCAAACCGGGCCACCAGTAGTGTGCAGCGACCAATTGGCGAGTCTTGAGGTAGCCCGGGTATCCTGCCATTTCATGATCGTGGCACCCGGACACAATGGAGCAGCGAAGGGCGTCGTTACATGGAATATACAAACGACCCTGATAATAAAGTTTATCATCCATGTAGGACCAGTCGGAAGGAATGCGGGACGTGGAAGAATTGGGCAAAGGCCAGGAATTGAGCCAGTTGAGAACGACAGGGTCAGAGGTGGAGGCGGCGCGAATTTGACAATCAAGGGTGACGTCAATAAGGTTGACAAACAAAGAATCGGGCAGTAGGGTCACATCGGCATTGTCAGGGGAAGAATCAGCAGGAATATGGTCAGGCCGGTAAGAGTGAGCATCGGGACCCGACAGTAATTTTCCAGGGACATGGCTGATTGTCAGGTCGAAATCCTGAAGATCTAACAGCCAATGAGCCTGTCGACGATTTAGCAATTGTGCCTGGCAAAAGTAAGTGAGGTTTTTGTGATCGGTGAAGACCTGAACAGGCGAAGTGGAGCTAATAAGATAATGACGCCAGGCACATAAGGCACGGAGGATGGCAAGAAGTTCGCGATTGTGGATATCATAATTGCACTCGGCAGGCGCAAAGGATTGTGAAAGATAGGAACAGGGGTGCCAGTCCCCATTAGTGTCGGATTGGAGTAGGATACCGCCAGTTGCCCATTTAGAAGCGTCAGTAGCGATGGCAAAGGGTTTGGTAACATCAGGAAGATGAAGTATGGGTTTGGTTAAGAATTTCATTTTGAGTGTATCGAAAGCGGTTTGACAAGTTGGCGTCCAGTCCCATGGAATGGTTTTCTTGGTGAGATTGATGAGGGGGCGAGCTATGGTAGAGTAATCCCAGATAAAACAACGATAAAAGTTAGCGAATCCTAAGAAAGAGCGTACTTCCTTAAGGCTAGTAGGTACTTTCCAGGTGGAAATACCATCCAGTTTGACTGGATCCATTGCTAGTTGGCCAGGTTTGACTATCATTCCCAAGTACTCGACTTCGGATGTGTCGAAAACACATTTCTCAAGTTTGAGATGTAAGTCCAAATCGGTCATTTGTTGGAGAACTCGTTTGGTATTTTGTTCATGGGTGACCTTATCAGGGGAGTAAATTAGTAAGTCATCCATGTAAATGACCAACCATCCTTCCGCTATCATATCGCGGAACGAGTCGTTCATAAATCGCTGGAAGGTGGCTGGGGAATTAGTCATTCCAAAGAACATAACCATTGGTTTGAATATGCTGCTTTCTATTGGTCACCGTCTTTGATCCAAACGTTGTTATACCCCCATCGGACGTCAAACTTGGTAAAATGCTTTGCTGCCTTTAGTTTGTCTATTAGATTAGTAATGAGTGGTAGGGGATAGGCATCTCAGACAGTATGGTTGTTTAGGTAACGATAGTCTTGACAGGGGTGGAGTTTACCATCTTTCTTTTTGATGAAGAAGAATGGTGAAGCTTGTGGGGAATTTGAGGGACGGAACTTGCCAGATTTGATATGTTCCTCAATGAAGTCGTTGGCTGCTTTGGTTTCGTCAGTGGATAATGGGTAGAGTTTACCTATTTTGGGAATGAAAGAGTCTTTTAGGTTGATTGCGTGATCGTAAGGTCGAATAGGTGGTAAGGTTCCTGCTGCGACTTCTGAGAATACCAATTGATAGTCACTGTATTCAGCGGGGAGAGTTATTTTCGGTTTATGGACCAAATTTTGTATGGCTAAATCTGTTGATGTGGTGTAAGCTTTTACCATAGCAGGAGATACGCATTGTGGAGTTAGGTAACGTTTGTCTCCCTTGATGACACAATTGATGCAATAAGATGTTACCACTTTCTTGGTAAGATCTTCGGGTTGGAGGAAATCTTCATTCTTTGTTTCGAGGTAGTCGTAAAGTTTCTTATCGAATTCGTGGGTTATCGAGGCATGGCGTACTGGATGAGGTTCAATTTTGTAATATCCAGGGGCTTGTTGGGTTCTCTGGGTGTGTTACTTAATTTCGGCGGTGAGGTCGTTCGATCGATCAGTTTCTGGTCTAAGCTGTAGTTGGTTTCTTTTCCAATCGATGACAGGGTCTTCTTGTTGAAGCCATGGGCATCCTAGGATGATGCGATTGTTTCTGCACCCCATAACATGGAAAAGAACTTTGGTGGTAGTATGCCCAATTGTGACATAAAGATTGGCGGTGAAATGGATTGTTCCTTTGACATTTAGAGATCTGTCGACGTTTTTGACGGGGATCAGATTTGGTAGTCGGGTGCAAGGGATTCGATTCTTTCGAACGAATCCCCAATTGAGGCAATTGATATGCGCTCCAGAGTCTATGAGGGCGGTGGTGACGACGGTTTTCTTGGTACTCGTGGGAATTGATAATGTGACCATTATGAATAATGATTTCTTGGATTTAGATTGTACAGGCGAGTACTTAGTATGGTGAGGAGAGGCTGACGTCATTACAGACTCTCCATTTAAAAAGACTGGACCTTGTTGATGAGGATTTTGTCATCTTCGTCATCACATTCCATCAATTCCGGGATTTCTCCCGTCTCTTCTTCATCAGTTCTTTTCACAACTACATCAACATCTTCTTGCTTCTTTTCTCTCCAAGTGGCTTTGGTGTTGACGAAGCAGGTCTTGCATTTATTGGCTGAGTGACCGGGAAGACGACATTTGAAACAGAGTCCTTGTTCTTGACATTCTTTGCGGGATTCCGGTGTGAGCTTGGATGGTCTGGTGACTGTAGCTGCGTTGACTTCCATGGCATTTGGGTCCTTATGGGGAAAGGAGAAAGGACGTGAGATTGGAGTGGACGTATGAGAGGTACGCGCTTTGATTTCCCTGACCCTTTCCCAGGCTGCATTGAAAGATGTGGCTTTTTCATACCATTTATTGATCGAGTCTGGTACTGGGTCCATGGTCATAATATGCATCATCAGGTTTGAAGGGATTCCGGCGGAATAGCAGCCGATCAAAACGTTGTGGTCAGTGATACTGGCGCGTGCAGCATTGGTCTGGAATTTAATAGTGTAGAGACTGAGAGAAGGTGTGAACACGCCTTTACTCAAGACCATCTTCTTCGTGGAAAGCCATCTGATGGCTTGATTGACGACATCATGATGTTTAAATCCCCTATTGAGCTTAGCTGTGAAAGAAGCCCAGGTACCCATGTTGAGAGTGCCATCATTTTGTATGCAACTAACGCGGAAGGTGGACGCCCAGCTTTTGGCCGATCCTTTGTTCATGTACGAGAGAGCGAAGGCGATCTGTTTGGCATCGTTGTTGTAAATCTCTGAGTTGGTACTGAGATAGAATATGACGTTGTTGAACCATCCCAGATATTTGGAACAAGTTCTGTCAAACTCCTGGGGGGCGTTGAGTCGTAGTTCTGTGGGTCGGTTAGCCATTGGTAGTGTAGCGACAAGGGATCGAGGCAAAGGTTGAGCAAGCGCAAGAGATCGATGTGGAGGTTGGATTGGTGTTACAGGCGAAGTTTCTTCGTTGTCTTCATCTTGGTCAGAGGTTTCTGAGAGTTCTTCATCGTTGTCAGACGATTCCAGGATAACTGGGGGCGGATGTCGAGGAGTTGTTCTCGACGTTCTGGGAGTACTAGAAGACAGGGCGAAGAAAGATACGGCTCACGATAGTAGTGGCCGTGCAGAGGGGTAACTTTGAGCTTTTGTTACGTGTGGGCCGGGTAGGCTCGCACGTATCCGCAAGGTGACTGGGACTAGGGCTAGGAAAGGCCTCTTTTGAGGAACCTTGGGCTGGGACTGAGGGACTAGGGGGACCGAAGTCGACAAGAGCGCTGGGCAAGACTAAGCCTAGTATTGCAGAGCTCAAAGTTAGGAGTACATAGTCGTGCTACGAGGGTTTATATAGTGTTAGGCATGGAGCACGGACCATGTACGAAGAAGGAAAAAGACAGAAAAGGATAAAGGTAAAGAATGATATAGAAGGCAATGGAAATGGAGAGAACCCTGTTGAAGGGCGGAGATTAATGAGGCTATGTATGACTCAGTTAGTGAGTCAGCTACAGAAAACCGAGGAATCGGAATGAAGGAAGTTTATTGTAATTTTGATGACGAGTGAAAGGTGAAACCTTGGTTTACTGTGAAGAAGTCATCAAGATGAAAAGTGACAAAGAAATAGAAAGAAATGAATGAATGAATCATAACAAGAACCAACTTACATTCCTGGAGGTCCTCGTCGCTCTTTCCTAAAACACCCAGCATCTTCCAAATCCATGACAAATCTCTGGTACCCTCTGACTGGCCATCTAGCATATTAGACATGTACCACATATCGTTATCATACAGCAGACGAAGCTGGTCCTTCCAGCTGACTTTTCCAAGTAATTGCCCTAGCGCCTGCAGAGCCTGCCATGCAACCATGTACTTGGCTTTGTTTTGACATCTTTTCTTTTCAGTGTGGTCTAGGGCACTGCATGCTCATGTGTTAGCATGCTGACCCCAGATATTGTTCAATATGAAGCAGGAGAGATGAGCATGCAGCTGGATGCTTCATCGGACCTTGTTGAGGGTGTCATTTGCTTGTGCATGTCATAGCTCCCATTTGATTCTTTGGAGTCGAAGATCACAAGGAGTCCCTGGCTTCAGTTTGGAAGGAAACTAGAGCTTTGCTTGTTCAGGTTTGTCACTTCCAGAGTCGTCCTTGCCAGGCATTGCATGTAGTACAGCAACTGAGGGCATATACAACGGCTGCACTTGCTTCCATGCATCCAGTTTTCTTTGAAGAGCATTATGGTGTGATACCAAGTTTGCTTTCTGTAGATCCATAGCATGGATGCCAAGTCCAGTGGTATCGCTGACCAGTTGCCACCTGAAGTTTAAAATGAGTGCATTCAGTGCCATAAATCATCAACAAAACCTACTATAAGTCCTGGATGTTGATTCCCAACGAAATCAGGACGAATAGTGATATGTCCACGTGAAGTGACATATCGGCATTTTCTTGCAAATCCTGCACTTCCTCTTCAGCCAGCTGCAGTCTCATGGCTGACAATGACATGGCTATATTATGAGCTATGAAGAAATATCAAGTCATAACGACATATGTGTGACTCGACTCTCACAGGTATTCAGCCTTGAGTTGTCATCCTCTCACTCTTCCATGTCTGCATGCCATTTCTTGAGCTGTGTTGGCTTGATGGTGCTTTCAAGTTCCTCAAGTTGTCGTCGATTAATTTGGCTGCTGTGGAGAGCTTCCGTCATTTTTCATAACATTGTCTGAAAGATCCTACATTATGTCAAACATTGCAGCTAGTGATTAACTAGGCAAACAACATACCGAGTCCAGTTTGTTTTTTCAAGTTAGAATCACCAAAGTGGTCATCAGGGTGATCCTGCTGGGCCCCAGGGCCCATCTCTTCTGAGCTCAAGGCAACCCTGTTGAAATTGGCCCAACCATGCACTAGCACTTCCCTGTCAGTTCTACCAACCCAGCGAGTGAAGTTGAATGGAAACATAGTTTGACAACTCTGGACATGGGCCCTCAGATGGAACTTTGATATGAAGAAATGCACTATCTTGCTGTTGCTGTTGAGCTGGATGTGCTCCAGAATCTTAGTCATGCAGTTCCAAAGCTTCTTGTGCCATTGACAGGCAATGTCATAGAAAAAGTTGAACATAGTCAGTGTGAAGTGGAGAATGGCGAAGAAGATGAGATAGTCCATATTGATGTACCTATTCAATCAGAATTTGAAAGATTGTAATGACAGATACTTACTTTTCTCCCTTTTGAAGGTCACCCACACCATTGGGCAGCTTCATTTCATGTTGGGCACAATCTACTGTTCTGACTCCAATAGCAGCGAGCCCATGTGATGGTTTTGAGTCGGCCATATTGACAGCGTTATGGCTGACATATGAGCTTTTCAATTAAAGTGTCAGCAATGCTCATGGTTCTCGCAAGTTACCTATGTCCTGGGTCTCATGGGCATGCTCCACCAAGTATGCTTTGTATGATGCCTCTTCAACAAAATAGGCCCATCCACGATTGAGGCTAGGGTCCACCTCATCTGAAGATATGGCCTTTCTCTTCAGATGGAAGTTGGCATTAATTGCAACAAAGAGAGCATAAATACAACTATAAGTCATTAGAATAGTCAATGAACTTCAACGAGCAATGCACCCTTGTGCAGGCTCCAAGATCTGCCAACCACTCGGCAAGTTGATGTCAGGGTAGGGGCAGGCCAGACATTTCACAATACACTTGCCTTCTTGTGTTGCATCGACTCCCTTTGGATCATATCGCCACCCCACATGTTTAAGTTGTTGTTTCAGATGGTGAAACTCACATGTCATTCGCAAGAAGGCAGGATAATGATCCCGAACTCCTACCAGACCAGAATTGTCAGTAAGATGTGCAAGAGCACTATAGAATTCATAAGCTGAGGCTTTTGACTTAAGGGAAAGCATATGAAAAGATCTGAGCACCACGAACATAGCTGCTGTGCATGGGTCCAAAGTAGTTGTGGGAAACAAGTGACTCTGCAGAAGTTGTTTGTAGTGTTCTGAGCCTGCTTACAACTGCAAAAATCTAAGATGACTTCATGTACTCCATTAGTGTCAATTATGACAAAGTTGTTGCTGGGGGCTGGTTTCCAATTGTAGCAGGTTCTTCCTGGCAGATGACCCAGTTGGATATGAAGTCCCAATGCCTTGAGGGTAATGCGTTGGAAATAATCACCATTCCACTCCTGCCATGATGCGTCAGCAGCAGGAAAAGCCAGAGAATACAACATACCTCAATTCTATGAAATGGACTGCTCGCATGACATGAGAGCATGCATCCTAAGCAGGTTAGAAGTGTTCTGAAGCAATGTTCGCATTGGTAACACGGTATCACCTTGCTACCACATCCACAGGCTTCACTGCTATCATTTCCTCACCCTTCAAGTCTTATAAATTCATCCAAGAATGCCACTTGCTTTGAGAGCCATTGAAGAAGCATACAGGCCTGTTGGTTGTTGACATCCCACCATAGTCAACATAGACCAGTACATTGTGGGCTAAACAATACTTACTTGCACTGACTGCTTTTTTGTCGTGTCTGAGGCATTGAGGTCATAGTCAAGACCCGTAAGCCCAGCTGATATATCAAAGGATTCAGCTTCAACATCCAGCCAACTATTGTTTGATGGTTCTTCAGGAGTGGTTCCTTTGATGACATGAGGTGGTTGGGTCTCAAGGAACCCTGATGTCACAGATAGAGCGCCATCTTTCTGGGCTTGGTAAATTGTGTGTGGTTGATATTCTACTCTTGAATTTAGTGAGGCAAGGTTTCTTGAATGGATGCCCATGGGCCATAGCACATGAAGATGATGGAGGTGACATGAAAGCACACCTAAGATCATGTTAGCTTTTACCTTCATTCCGCCATCACCCCGATTCACCGAGGGTTTTAGCTGTGACATGGGAAGCTTTCTACTGGATGGTTCAAATAGAGTCACAGTCATCCAATGATACCTCATTAAGACCATTGACCATCACTCAGCAAGTGAGTATTACTCTCTTCTGCCATATGCCAGTGCTTACCCTGATCAAAATGATTAGGGCAGTTCTAATCAGATCAAAATGTCACGAACATGGATACTGAACAACCTGATACAGGCCCAGCACCCCTTTTCTCTACATGCACCCCAGAGGGCATGGGTCATGACCTGCTTTTATGCCAGGGGGACATGGGTCATGACCTGCTTTTATGCCAGGGGGAACTGGGTCTTTAGCAGCTGAGAAGAATGCCTTGCATTTTTTACTGAGCTTGTGGCCAAATTCGACGAGAGATGGCCAGTTAGAGAAGAAGTCTTCCCACTTGTCCCCTTCCCAGTGGCATTGGATTATGGTCAGTGACAGGTGATAGCATGCAGGCTGATGGAACTTCACCATGTGAGTCACACCCGGCACGTGACACTAGCATTGTGGCTTATCTTATACAGTATCTTCAGTCCCTTTGGCAGTTGGCTGGCACTACTTTGGCATTGACTTTGCTGCAGGGACTGGGTCAGGAACATCTGCGAGCTGATACAATGTTTACCAAATTAGGAACCATGCATTTTGTAGAGTAACAGAAATTCTTATTTGCTTGTGGCACCACGTAATAGAAGATCTATGCCATAATGAGAGTGTGAAATTTGGGATGTGGAGTATAGACCAATTAATCTGACAAATAGGGGCGTCAATGATGTCAGTAAATCTCCAATTGTGCTAATGTCTGATAGTGAGGTCAAAGCATAATGAACGTCTGGTAGTACAATACAGTATACAGTGAGTGAAAAAACCCTTGCAATATTTTACTATTTTGGACTAGGTGCAATGTAGCACATGAAGGCGTGGGAATGGCGCTTATCCTTGGTGAGGTGGATGATAGGGGTTCCCCCAGCTACAATTCGGTCCCTGGATCATGTGATTTGGCACAGCCAATGCCAAGATATGTTAATTTTAAAATGACTATGTCATTGCAAGGGTTTATTCACTTTTTCCAGGAGAAGGGTATTAGTACTTGGTATAGCCTCCTTTTGCTTTAATCACTGCCTCAACTCTCCTAGGCATGCTCTCAATCAACCTCTGACACTCTGCAGCTGGTATCTTGTTCCACTCCACCTGAACTCTCTCCTACAACTCCAATATTCCTTTGGGGGGGTGTTCATACTCTCCAAGCCTTCTCTTGAGGTATCCCCAGGTATGTTCTATGGGGTTAAGGTCAGGAGATTGTGCTGGCCACACCATAGTACTAAACTCCTGTTCATCTAGCCACTCCTTGACCTTCTTACAGGTATGCTTGGGGTCATTGTCTTGCTGAAAGATGATGTCAGGAGGATTGACACCATAAAAATGAAGGGAATCTTGAAGTTCATCCTTCAAAATTTGAAGGTATAGGTCTCCATCCATTCTACCATCAATCTTGGTGGCATACCCAACACCCTCCCAACCCATACAGCCCCACATCATCAATGAACCTCCTCCAAACTTGAGTGTTCCTTCCACCAATCTATCACCAAGCCTCTCTCCTGGCTTTT
>JBBPJJ010000977.1:0-12452 GCA_038088635.1 Veloboletus limbatus
TGTGTCGAAGGATACCCACGATGAGGGTGACGTGGGCGTCGGGATTGGTCGAATTGTTGCGCACTATGAGATCGATGCGCTCGGTTTCGATCAGTGCTTTGTAGAGGGCTAGGAGAGGGGAGCCATAGTCGAGGTGACTAGTGGCCGGAATAGCCAATCTGGAGTCCGTAATGCGATGCAGGAGGACCTGTGCATATGTATCGTCTGGCGTGTCTGAACGGAGACGGTGAGATGCTGGGGGAAGAAGAACCGATAAAATCGGTGGGTGAGAGCTAATCGGTCTAGTAGTGAAAGGGTCTGGCGTATCTAGTGCAGGACTCGCCACCTGCCAGGCCTCATCGGGACTCTCTCCCCACCCTGCTTCTGCGGTTGTCGAATCGGAATCGTCTTGTTCTTCGGGGTTGTCATGTAATTGAAGATGGATTTGTTCAGGAGCAGTGTGGAAGGAAGACGGTGACGAAGAGGGTTCGTCGATGAGTTCAGGAACGGGGGAAACTGATCTAACAATATAGGTCATGCCCATGGTAGATGAAAGGGAAAGAAAGAGGGCGAGGAAAAATTAGAAGGTATAGTGAAAGGGGCAGTAATCGTATCGACAGAAGTAGGCGTGTTGGAGAGAATGAGAACTTGGGACTTTATAGCGAAAGCGAAATGTAAAGTGTGATAATTTTTCTTTGGGGACGAAGTCGAACATAGAATTTGGAAGGTAAGAAAGGATGAGGAGTTTCAAAGTTTGTGACGTTTTTTATAGTCGGCTAAAAGTGCTGCGGAATGTTTCAGATTCTGCTCGGGAACCCACGAATCTTCTTCGGCTGTGTACCCTTTCCACCGGATCAGGAAAGAGCGGTGTGCTGCGGAACCACGATGGCGTCGGATCTCTTCGATTTCGTATTCTTCTTCCCCATCTACTAGGTCAGGGGGTGGTTGTGGGAAGTTTGTTCCATAAGTGTCGTTCTCATGATAGGGAGAAAGAAGGGAGGCATGGAATACCAGATGGATCTTCCAGGTCTGTGGAAGGCGTAGTTGGTATGTGACTGGTGAGAAGACCTTAGTAATAACGAATGGTCCTTCTCGTTTTGCAGCGAATTTGGGGTTGACTACAAGACGTTTTAAATTCCTCGCTTCTAACCATACCTTTTCTCCTACTTTGAATGGGGAGAACCGCTGTTTGGATCTGGCTGCCATTGTTTGTCTAGCAAGCTCGTGAGCGGCGAGGGCTTCATTTCGTGCTGCGGTGAGGAGTGATATGCGTTGGTTTACGGCAGGAAGGTTTGATGACGGAATAACTGTGGGTAAGGCTTGGGGTTCGAAGCCCATCATGAGAAAGAAGGGTGATTTCCCTGTAACCGAATGAGGCCGATGGTTGTGCGCAAATTCCGCCATTGCAATGTGATTGGCCCAAGTCGTGGGCTCATTCCCACAGAAGATCCGTAAATATGTTTCTACCTCCTGGTTCACACGTTCCGTTTCGCCATCAGTTTGGGGGTGATAGGCGGTGGATATGGCAAGTTCGTAGCCGAGGAGTTTCCCTAGTTCCTTAGCGAAAGAAGAAGCAAACTGGGGACTGCGATCAGAGATAATTTTGTCGTAAAGTCCAAACTGGGTGAAGACGTGGGTAAAAAATAGTGAGGCAATGCCTTCAGCAGTGACGGTGGTAGTGGTCGGACAGAGAATTACCCCCTTCGTAAGGCCATGGTCGACCACGACCAGAAGAGCATCGAAGCCCGAGGAAGGGGGAAGACCGGTGATCAGGTCGCAAGATACCTGCTGAAAGGGCCGAGTACACGCGAAATGGATGGGTACGAGAGGGGGTGTAGAGGGGTGAGTGTTAACCTTATTCCGCTGACAGGTAGCGCAACCGGCGACGTAACGACGAACAAATTGTGCCAAACCAGGCTACCAGTAGTGTTCAGCGACGAGCTGGCAGGTTTTAAGGTAACCCAGGTGTCCTGCCGTTTCATGGTCGTGGCACCCGGACACAATGGCACGTCGAAGCAGGTCGTTACAAGGAATGTACAAACGACCGCGGTAGGACAGTTTGCCATCGGCAAAAGACCAGTCAGAGGGAAGACGGGCGGAAGAGCCGGGCAGAGGGTGAGGGTTCAACCAATCAAGGACCAAGGTGTTACGATTCTTTCTCTTATTCGCCTTTTCTCGCCCTTTTCTTTCCTCCTTTCTTTCTTCTTGATGACTTCTTCACGGTAAACTACGGTTTCACCTTTCACTCGTCATCAAGCTTACGATCACTTCCTTTCCTTCCGATTCTTCGGACTTCTATAACTGACTCACTACCTGAGTCGTACTTACTCATCTTTCTTTACTCTTCAACAGAGTTCTTTCTGTTTCCATCGCATTCTGCGATGTTCTTTCATCTATCCTTTTACTTCCTTTTTCCTTTCGTAGCATTGGTCCATGCTAGCTTCCCAAACGTATATAAACCATACTAGCATGACCTGTACAACTTAACTTTGAGCTCCGCAATTCTACGCTAGACTTGCCTCTCAGTTCGTCGACTTCGGTCTCTCGTTCCCTCAGTCAAAGGCCTCTCTATAACGAAGCCTTCCTCAAGCCCTAGCCCTCGCCCCCAGTCCTCGTCCTAGTCACCTTGCGGCTACGTGCGAGCTTACCCGGCCCACACATAACAGTTACCATGGAAGAACCATTGACCGAAACGAGGAGAGATCTAGAAGAAAGCGAAGGAAAAGAAGGAAATTACCCCCCAAACAAGGGGCAAATCACCCGATGAGGCCTAAACAAGGAATTTAAGAAGGAAAGAGGATGAATAAGTAAGAGAGAAGAGCAGAACAGAATTAGAAAGACTGGGAAGAAGAGCATGCAAGAACAGGCAACTCATCAGCATCCTCAAGAAGAGAAGGAACACAGTCATCGTCGACGGTGGTGAGGGAAGGGATGCAAAGATCGTCAGGATCAAGGTCATCGGGGATGTAGGTGCCGTTGGAAAGGAGGACAGCGGCAAGGGAGGAGGTAACGCCAGTGACATCGCAACCGGTGGCGAGGAGAGAGAAGATCTCATCAGGGGGCATGCGAGTGGAAGAGGAACGTGCAGCCGCTTTGGCACGTTTTTTCTGCAACTTTTTCTTTTGGTTATGCATTAGAGGAGCAGGAGCAGAGGTGGAAGCAATGACGGGGGCGTCCGGGAGGGTGGCAGCGATTTCATTGATGGACGCAGCTAGTCCAGACATGGAGGGAAAGATAGGGGATGGAGGCAGACACCCTGCGATTTCTATGTGGCACCCGGGTGTCAGAGGAATCTCCGAAGGAGTCAAAGACTGAGAAAACGGGCCAGGGACTTTGGCCGTTTTGATAACACAGGGGGTAGGTCGGTGATGGATTACTGGAGTCGCCGGGGCTGCAAGGACAGGAACAGGGACAGGGAGAGCTGGGGACAAAGGACGGGAAGGAGCTGGTGAAGACATGGGGGTTTTGGAGAGGTCTTCAGGAGCAGGGGACAAGTGACCGGGAGGAGCCAGGGATATAGGACAAGAGGACATTGGACTTGGGAGATCGAGGAAGAATTGGATATCTTCCACAGAGAAAGGATCTTCAGGAAGGACTTTGATGACGTCATCGTCTGTGGGGAGGTCGCTGGAAAGGACCTCAAAGCAATTAGCAGGGAGAGAAGTTTGAACCATCGTGGGAGTCACAACTGAGGAATCAATCATGTTGGAGCGACAAATGGAATGGCAGCCGATCTTCCCACAGATATGGCAACCGCTTTTGATAGGGTGAGAGCAGGACGGTCGAGCCGGCTTGGGATAACGTTGGGTGGTGGAGGAGGAGGCAGAATGCCTATTGGAGTGACATCTGGGTGTGCCACAAACGTGGCAACCATAGGGGCGGAGACGAGGCAGAACATGCCGAGTTATGTGCTTATTGGAATGACATCCAACAAGGAAACAGACACAGCAGCCCCGGGAGGGGCGGCGGGAAGGAGAGGACCTAGGAGACGCATTGTACCTTGCTGTTTCTGTGTGGCACCCAGGTACTGAAGGCAAGGAAGGGGTGGAGTGTTTGTCAGAATGACGACCGACCTTTGAACAAATGTGACATCCTCAGGATGAGGAGCCGGGACGGGTAGCTGAGACCAAAGGGATCAAGGTGGAAGGCCGAGGACGGGAGGAGAGATCTATGCAGGTGATCTGAGGATGATGTTTAGCATCATCGCTGATGGGCTTATACTTGGTGGCGGTTGATGCCGCCGGAGTTCTTGGAGACGAGGACTGGGAAACGCCCTGCCATTTCTTGGTGACGCCGGGGCGGACAGTCGAGGTCAAAGGCTTGGGCTTGGATATGTCCAGTGTCGATGGATCAGGACTGGAGGACTTGGTTTTCAGGGACAAGGATGGTTTAACGTCTTTTCAGACTACCTTGATTGTGTTTACCTGTACCGAAGGGTCAGGTTGGGGCATGGGAGACTTGGAAGCACGACGGCGAGCACGTGCTGTCTTGATTGTGTCAACCTCCATAGCGTCGGGGTCATACTCAGAGGGCGAGGGCGGTTTGGACTTGGAGATAACCATCGAATCTGGGGAAGAATAGTTTTCCGTCATATCGAGGACGTTAGTCGAGGAGGGAGAGGAAGGGATACTTGAACGGTGAGTGGTTTTAATGTCCAGGGCCTGTTCATAAGCGGCCTGGAACGTGGAGGCCTTTTTATACCACTTGTCGATGGAATCAGGTATGGGGTCCATAGACATAATATGCATCATGAGGTTAATTGGGATCCCTGTTGAGTAATAGCCGATCAGAACATTGTCGTCGGAGATGTCAGCTTGGACGGTGTATTTCTGGAACTTGGTGGTATACTTAGTCAGGGCAGGGAGGACGGATCCAGACTTGGGAATCGAAGTCGTGGTCATGGAAAGCCAGTTGATGGCTTCTTGGATTGGGTCGTTGGTGGCGAAGGTGGTTTCGAATTCTTGGCAGAATTGTGACCAAGACGAGGGTTTTGCTTTTCGTGTGATGGCTTCCTAGTATAGGGAAGCCCAGGAGGCGGCAGATCCTTTTGTCATGTATGAGAGGGCGAAGGCGACTCTCTTCATGTCAGCATCGTAGACTTCCTGATTAGCTAGGTAGAACCTGACCTCGGTAAGCCAGTCTTGGGCCTTCTTGGCAGACCCGTTGAAGGTACTTGGGGTTTTGAGGTCTAGTTCCTCAGGTATGTTGATTGGGGAAGTCGTTGCTGGAGGAGTTGGCGGGTTTGAGGGCTGAAAAGGTGGCGGTGGCGGTGGGAGTGCTGCAGTTAACTCCTGAAAGGAGTATGCTGGAGAATCTACTGGGGTTCTTGACCTGGGAGTTTTGCGAGGGTAAGGTGGTAGCGGTGTTCTACGTGTAGTAGGAGACATGTGAGGAGTTGGTTGCGAGGATCCTTCTTCAGGTGACAAGGGTCCAGCAGTTGGCGACAATGGAGAAAGTGGCGCGCTTGTTGGGGTTGTGGGTGACGTTGGTGGTGGAGGTTCCTGTGGAAGGGCAACCAGTGAGTCATCAAAAAGAGAGCCGAAGATTCAGCTTGCTGAGGAGACAGCGGCGAGGAGGGTATCGTCGGGGCGTTGAGGAGAAGGTACTCAGCGACGGGGAGGCATGCTGAGCTAGACAAGGAGTGGGGAGCAAAGAGTGAATGATATGGCTCACGATAGAAGTGGCCAGCAGAAGATATTCTTGATCTTTTGTTACGTGTGGGCTTGAGTAAGCTCGCACGTAGCCCTGGTGAGATCAAGGACAAGGGAGTCCTTGGCCGATGCCATCGATGGTGTACGCGGAGACATAGGCTGCACACGTATAGTGCCAGCCAAAGGAGTCGTATACCGGGTCGAGCACGGAATCAGCAAAGGAAGCTAGGATTGCAAAGGAGTACAAGGACTAGGGGTAGATCTAGGGTCTAGGGTCTAGGATCCAGGGGAAGTCCAGGGAGATCAAGAATAGGGAACATGGTACGTGCTACTAGGGTTTATATAGTGTAAGGTAAGGCATGGACCATGTCAAGAAAGGAGAAAGAGAACAGCACCAGTCAAGGGCTGTGTGGAATGAGGACAGCACCGGTCATGGGCTGTGTGAAGGAAGGTCATAGAATGCGAAGGAAATGGAGAGAAGAGACTAAACAAGGAAAGCACAGGAAGTAGGCTGTGCGAGAAGAGAAGCCAAAGCTATGCGTGTAGGAGCATAGGGCTAAGGGTATTCTATGAAAGGAAAGGAAGATTAAAGAAGCGACAAGGAAAGGAGGCGGATTCAATAGTGAGTCAGAGATAGGGACAATGACTCATGTTGAGTGAGTCAGTGGGAGCTGGGAAAGGCAAGGGCGGTATGGGAGGACTTGGGTTAGGCCGAGGGAATGCATGAGGAGGGGACGAGGTGTGCATGAGGAGGGGACGAGGCGTGCATGAGGCGGAGATCTGAAGACGGGGATCTAGGGATTGACTATGAGGTCCGAGGGAACAGGGAAGGACCACAGATATGGTCCGGACACGAGGACAAGGGGAGGACCACAGGTAAAGTCCGGAGTGGAGATAAGGATGACTCGGGTAAGCATGAGGGGAACTTGTGGTGCAAGGCTGTGGAAGGAAGCCGCAGCAAGGTGATGCTGGAATGGAAGCTGCAGCAAGGCGATGCTAAAGGAAAGCCTTGAGGTGAGCACATGATGAGCACAAGGCATGCTTATAGAACGAGTCGGTATGAGCATAGGAAGGCTGTACTCAGCAGGTACAACACGAGGAGCATGAGGAGGATCCAAAGGAGTATGCCGAGGGCGATGTTGTAGACCGAAGTTAGGGGTTCCCGTAAAAGGACTATGAGAAGGGGAAATTGTCACAATCGCCATGAGGAGAGACACTAAGATAAGTCATCATTTCAGACTTCGGGGCAAGTTTTCCAGAGCAGGTTTCAGCAGAAATATGAATGTATGCGCCACAACCAAAAACCTGAAGATAAGATACAGTTGGTTTGCATGTGTGTAGCATCTCAAAAGGTGTCTTCCAATGCAAGCATTCATTCGGTGTGCGCATATACACATGAGAAGCATGGAGGAGTGCAAATTCCCACCAAGAGGGGGGTGAGCAGGCATCGAGACGCATGGCTTGTGCCTTATCCATAAGTGTGCGAATAATGCGTTCTGCATGTCCATTCTGTTGATGTACATATGGAGCAGAACAATCAATAGCGACACCATTGTCCTTCAGGAAATCTGTGAAGGCCTTAGAGGTAAACTCTCTCCCTGAATTGGAACGCCAGTGTTTAATGTTGGCATTGTACTGTGTTTGCACCACAGCAAGAAATTGCTTGGTCATGCGAAGAGTCTGATCTTTGGTGGCAACGCAAGAGATCCAGGCTGCAGAAGAGTAGTCATCATAAAATATGATAGCATATCGTTTCTTGCTGTACCCTAAAACCTCAAAAGATTTAAGGTCGCAATGGATCAGCTCAAAGGGAGCGGTTGCCCGCATCTCACTATGAGGAAAAGAGCGATTGGGTTGTTTTCCCAATTGGCATCCTCGACATAAGTCAGGTTGCAATGGAATGGAAAAATCTGGAAAATCCTGAAGATGTTTTTTTGCTGCACAGATCACCTCTCGAAAGTTCTTGTACATTGTAAAGTGGTTGAGCAGATAACCAAAACATTGTATCGCCTGGATGCTGATGAAACATGAGAAAAACAGCATCGGAGCAGGTGTCATAGAAATGAATGGCATGATTGTTGTGACGCAAACGAATACACGTATTGCGTAAAAGAGTCCCCATTGAAATAAGTTTCAAGGTACAATCTGGCATGTAAACGACTGGCGTTAACCGCACAAGTTCATTGTTGAACCGTACAAGAACAGTTCCTACACCTAGAATAGGTGCTGACCCGTTCGCGGTTTGTGTGCTTTGTGGGACTGAAAAAGGTTTATATGGTACAAAGTCTTTTATGTCACTTGTAAAATGTGACGATGCCCCTGAGTCCAATAGCCAGACATGTGAAGGCGTGGTATGGGAGTGAGCCTTTTCCTTTCCCTTTCTAGTTGCAGGGGTTTGTCGACAATCATCACACTGGGCAAAAGCATCCAAAAAAGAAGCATTATTTGGATATGTAGCTACATGACAAGGTGTAACTACTGATGTCATAGCATGACGTATATTTTTATGTCTACGAAGTGAAAGTTCATCAGCCCATGTGTATGGAGGACAAAGGAAAGAAGGGACTAACCATTCTTCCATGGGATCATCAGACCCGAAGAGGCCATACCCATAAGGGTCCTCATCCTCAATGACGTTGCCTTGTGGGTCGAACATCAGATCTTGAGGAACTCAAGGAATGTAATCAAACACACCCAGCTCGATTGTTTCACCAAGCAGGTCCGTTGAGTAATGAAAGAATGCCTCAAGGTTGGAATTGGGTTCCTCAATTCCTAGACTCACTGTTTCGGAATCGGGTGTACCAATCCGAGTAGTTTCAGCAAGGAGAAGGCACACCGTCTCTTCGAGACGGTCGGCAAGAGGGTGTGAAGTGGCCATCTTGGGCACGTTTTGTACAAACGGCCCGTCTGGGCAGAAGGGCGAGGGGCAGTGAGTTTGTCTGCACAGCTCCGGGCTCGCATTCCATCGTCTTTTGGTGACGATGAGGTTGAGGTGCCTGACAGTCACTTGCGTCGCTGGGACGCCGAGTGAGTCGGCAAGCACGATGGCGCGTTTGGTCTCGGAGAAAGCCGGGAGCCCGTAATGGGCCACACTGGGTATGTGAGCGACAGCGCGCAGGTCGTGTGGTGGGGGCACGAGAGATGGGTGCAGGTGAGGCGGACGTATCAAGGCACCATTTGACGGTGGGAAAAAGTATGTTGGAGGGTGAGGCAAAGACAATATCAGGAGATGGCGTGTAGGGTGGCGATGGCGTGAAAGTGTGTGAGTTGGCGGTGTCATCGAGCACTGTAGAGAATGAAAAAGTTGAGGCGACTGCGCTGTGTTTGGCTGCTTGGTTGGTACACCGTTCGCGCCGATTCTTTGTCGCACCAGCGGACCGCTTACCTTCTCGGCACTCCTTCCAAGATGGTTTGGTGGCATTGCTGCCTGAGTTAGACAGTCCAGCGGTAGGCTGCTGTTGCTGCTGCTGGATAAATGTCAGGTCCACCTGCTTATGCTTGACGGGCCTTGTCTTGTGCGCCTGATGCACAGGAATTTTGGTGCGAGGAGTGGGCTTACGCCTTGAGAGCTGTTGCTCCCAAGCAGACACGGCCATCCGTTCAATGTGGTCGACGGTCGGTACTGTTGAAGTTGTCATCATGTCAGTCTTGACAGTTCCCGTGTTCAACAATGAGGTAGCGAAAGAGGCGTAGGTTGGGAGCTTGGCCAAGAGAATCATGGCCTGAATTCATGCCGAAATCGGATATTCGAGCTGTTCAAGTAAAGCAAAATGAGCATTTGCTTTCAAGAACGTCTGAGCTGGATGATTGTTTTCAGGAAAGGTAAGAGACATGAGTCCCTTGAACTCTGCATAAGCAGAGGCAAGGGATGGTGTGTCATAGGCAGCCTTTAGCGCGTCCCAGAGGGATGATGCCATTGTGTACTCAGTGAAGCAGAAGGTGATGTGTTGATCAATCTTGAGCCATATGGCTCCAAGTCCTTTGTCATCGTTCTCGTTCCATTCGAGTATTTTGGCGTCAAGTGCTTCTTGCTCGGCAGAGGAAAGAGTAACTGGGGTTCGAACGTTGTCAACCACAGCTGTTGGATGGGCAGGACGAGTTCGGTTCATCTTCTGGTACACTCCAGCAAAGCGGAGATAGGCATCCATCTGCTGGGCCCATCTCTTGTAATTGGAACCAGTCAGGACAGGAAGGTCTTTGATGGAGGAAGACATGTTTCTGGGTGAAAAGTCATCAGTGTGTGATTAAAAGGAGCAGAGAGAACCGCATCTCAATGACGAAAAAACAGAGCCAGCGTCTTGGTGAGATGGAGTCTCCCTATGTCCAGTCTGATCAGGAATGTGTCAGCGAGCATTCCCACATTGCTGCTGACCTGTCTGTTGCCAGACAGGAATGGTGTTGACCTCGAGAGAGAGCGTTTCCGCATCATCTCTGGTCATCGACCCAGGTAAGCTGTATTGCACATCTTGTTCAGATGGCAAGCAGGGCTCATAACCTGTTGCAATGGCAGTCCCCCTTTGCAGGGGGATGGAAAGAGCAATACAGGTAATCTTACATACCTTGTAGTCGATGGTTGAAGTTGAGGTGTAAGAGTGATTCAAGATCAGCTGGCTGTATTCATACTCCGAGTTGTCTTATATACACTACAAGTCTGAGTATGACTAAGCTTATTACTAATCTAAATAGGGGTATTACCGTTCCTTTCAACACCTACTGTTGAACGCGCTGTTACTCAGCTGCCTTCGCTCCTATTTCTATTCTATTTCTTTTATTTAAAGTAGCTTATATAATTATACATCACATGTCACTATATAAGATTCAAACTCAACGTCTGAGTTCTAATAATACTCTTGTTCTTCAACCACAACCATCGTCTGCCTCAACACCGTTTAGCCTCAACACCTCCAACAATGTGAGTAACCAAATCGCCTCCGCGTTCTGTGTTGTCAAACAGGTTATGAGCCCCGCTAAGCGCGAAGGGAGTGCGAGCAATCGCTGCACCTGGAGCTGCTAAGTGACTCGCCTGAAGCCTTTGCTGCGTCGTTCTACACGATGCGCAATGAGCTCGGCGATGAGGCCAACATACCAGTGTCATTGACGATGCGGCATGAAGATGATGGATGCGCGTTACACGCTGCAACTGGGAAGCGCCTATGGTGAACCCTTGTCATCGTTCCTTCTGGAACCTTTGACGTTTCATCGTACTAATCGCCCTAACCCTAGATGTTTACCTCATCCTCCTCCTCATACAACATCCCGGTCTTCACTGGTGCCAACTACAGCACCTGGTGGCCGAGGATGGAGAGTGCCATTTTGGTGACCGGCGGCTCTTGGATCAAGAGCATCAACTGCCCGAGCATTGCCTCGGAGCCATCTCAGGAGACAACCGGCTTCTACGTCAAGTGGACGGAAGCAAACAACAAAATCCTTGGAGCCATCAGACTCTCGCTCTCCTCGACCCTCCTCCACCAGTATGTATCAGAGACCCGCGCGTTCGCTCTTCTGGACACGATTCGGAACGAGTATGGGAAGCCAGGACTTCCGCAAATCTATGCGGATTTCAAGGTCGTCATGGATGGGACCATTCCCACTTCTGGGAATCCAGCTGCAGCGTTCGCCAAGTTCGAAACACTTTTCACACGCCTTCAGACCAATGGGTACCCCATACCTGACAACATCCAGGCCATGATCCTCCTCTCCAAGCTCCCCCCCTCCATGGACATCATTGCACAGCTACTTGCACAAAAACGTGACGAAGATGGAGTCTTCATTCCTCCTACGGTCTAGGAGATCGTCTCATCCGTGACTCTCATGTGGGAGTCAAAGAACATGGGAGGAAAAGGTAAGGCGCCAGAGCAGGCGCAAAAGATATCTGCCGTAAAACGGAAGGGCGGAAACCCATCCTTCCAAAATCAGCTGCAACAACCCCCTGCAGCGCCCCAGCAGCAGCAGCAGGGGGGAAGCGCTGATGCTGAGAAGAAGAAGAACAAGCGTGGTAAGCGGGGAGGCAAACAGCAGCAGGAGAAGCGGAATGCGCTCCAGTTCGTCGAGCAAGGCTCCGAATCTGGCAGCGGCGATTACTTCGCCTCGACCGCTATAGTCCCTTCCGCCCCCGCCATTCTTACTCCCGCCGTCGTCGACCCTCGTGCGAGCGCTCATCGTAGCGCTCAACAATACCAAGGACAGGGAGGTCCTGCTGCTTTTGCGCAGACCAAGGAAGCTTTTGCGTTTGCACATCAGCTAAATATCCATCCCTCCTGCGAGACCATACGGTCAATTGATGCGGCACTCCCGCTCCTCCAACGGCTGGACTTTACGTCGCCTCTGTCTCCACCATCTCCCGGTCCGTCCACTTCCGCCGCCACGACACCTCTAGTCGCTCTTCCTCCATCGGCACCCGTCGTGCCTTCTGCCCCCTCTCCTCCTCTCTCACCGGTGCAGTATAACTGCGCCTTCTCCCTCGAAGACCTCGATGAACCGGAGCGCCCATCCAAGCGCTCTAAGCGCTGGGTCAGCCATATAGCTGACTCTTGGGACTCTGACAACATCATTGACCTTTACGGGTCCGAGGTCGATATGTTCATGGAAGAAAGGTTTGTCTCTTACCCTATGATCACCGCTGCAACATCCTCACGCTCCGCTTCTTACACAGCGTCGAGTAGTGTACCAGATGTACATAGTGTACCGAATAACACGGACATTATTTGCGCGCACGGTTCCAATGCCAAGTGTGATCATTGTGATAAGAACAAATTCTGGATCCTAGATTCAGGTGCTTCAATGCACTTCACTCCTGAGCGATCCGACTTCAGCGATTACACA
>JBBPJJ010000978.1:2153-12450 GCA_038088635.1 Veloboletus limbatus
ATTACAGGCACATGACAAGTCATACCCGAAGTTCAATTGTAGGACAGTACAAGACTGTGCCAGCGTATGCGCTAAATTTATCAGGAGAATTTACCATACCTAGCTGATAATCAAAATTCCTATAGTTACTGTCTTGCATGTATGCCAGGGGTGCGAACGACCTGTAACACGGCCCGTCACGATAGCTACGACAAACGAAAGGGTGAAACGGGCTTGGGCGTCGGAGATGGTGTTATCGCGTCACTCCCAGTGATGATCGCAGGAAGCGGTATATGTAACGGATTGCTTGGTCCCAGTGGCGCACATAACATTGGGGGTTCTGGATTCGGACGCTCACACGGCGTCGAGATCCCTAATGCGTCATCCACATCACTCCCATGCGTACCGTTCGTCCCGGATGCCGCGTCAAGGTCCGTTTGCACATCATCGATCGTGAGTGGTCTTGGCCGACGTGTCTCGATGGCAGAGACAACGTCCGCAAAGTCCCTCTCTCCGGTCCATTCTCCGACGAGTTCTGTGAGATCGTCATATGCCTTTGCAGCGGTGATGTGGGTTTTGAATTGGTGCGCTTCAGTTTTGGAGCGTTCTGTGCGAGGAGCTTTAAATTGGCTGACGCAAAATTTGGTGAGCGACCAGTGGTTGTCCAGGTATCTTGACTACGAGTTACATGAAATGCAGGAGTATATTCACATGTGGTTGTTGACTTACCAGTCGCAAATATGACGGTATCAGCGTAGTTTCCACGTCCATAAGAGGCGTCGCGGAAAAGCATGTTGGATTCGATTCGGCAGCAGTAGCGATCATCACGGAAGATGCCCCTAGAGATACAGTCAGACGGGGATATCGTCCAAGTGTTGCACCCACCGGTTAGCTTCTTTACTCGCTTTGCATCCTCCCATCCTTTGCAGTCCCCATTCTCGATGACAGCGATATCCACACCGAGTCCTTGTACGAACTCGACGATTTCCCTGAGCCTATTCACTAACGCGGCCTCCCTCTGTCGCATATTCCTCGTCCGACAATGTACGGTCAATGCACTCACGCCAGTCTTGATGATCCTCTCGACGAGCTTCTTTGTTTCCTCTTGCGTCTGCAAGAGGCGGATCTTTGCCGACACCGTAATCTCGGGGGGAAGTGCACTACGCAATGCTGTCAGGATCGCACACAAGAGATCCGGATTGGTGAGCAACGCGGCACCCATCCCCGAATGTGTGCTGAATGGTTTGGGACAACCACAGTTGAGATCGATGCCCGAGACGTCCTGGATGACCGTTTTGGCGGCTTGAACGGCGATTTCGGGAGAGGCGGAGCCGATTTGATAGATGAGATATGGTTTTTCGATCGGATGGGTGGTGAACACGGCGCGCGTTTTGCCGTTGTATGAGACGACGCCAGTGTGAGCTGGATAGGGTTGAGCGAGAGGACGCGAGGGGACGAGAAGAAGTGCTTACGGTTGACGACGCGTTCTGTGTGTAATATGGCCTTGTCCACGATTTCGGGGCTCCAGACGAGGGATGCGCCGTGTTTGAGAGCAGTCAAGCGGGTTGGCACTGGGACGTATGATTCAGTCGGTGAGCTCGCAGGGCAAACGGGGATGGCGTACGGGCACCAGAGCGGACCATTGGGGCGAGAAAGACGCCATTCTTGAACGCGTTGTGAGTGAGATGACCGAGTTTCTGGCGTTTCCGTGCCCGTTCGCTTTCCGGTGCTGGCGACGTGGACATGGCTCTCGTTGTGATGTGGAGCGATGGCGGTCGTTTGGAGAGACGGGCGAACATCGACTGGCACGATGATGATGATGCGCCGTCTCTACCATTCGACTCTCACTGCGCGTCGAATGTCGACAGTCACACACGCATCCCTGACACCCGTCGCGACCGATGGTACCGTGTCTCGCTAGCAAACCCCCACCGTCCGTTCTCTGACCCGTTTTCATTCCAGCCGCCCCCTCGGCCATCGGTCCCTACTCTCAGGCAATCAAAGCGGGCGACCTCGTCTTCGTCTCTGGCTGCATCCCACTCGTCCCCTCAACCGCACACATCGCAGAGGGTGGCATCGTCCCACAAACCGAACAGGCACTCGCCAATCTCAAGGCCGTCCTCGAAGCCAGCGGCACCGACGTCGGCCGCGTCGTCAAAACGACCGTGAGTGTGGCACTGATCACCCATCATGGTGCTGAACGGCGGCGACAGGTGTTCTTGAAGGACATGAACGACTTTGTCACCGTCAATCGCATCTATGCCACCTTCTTTGGCGACCACAAACCTGCGCGATCTGCCGTCGAAGTTGCGCGGCTCCCCAAGGACGTGCTGTTTGAAATCGAATGCATTGCGAGGTATGTGGGACATTCAGTCGATCGTACATCGAATCCGAGTCATTCATCATGGTAGTCTGAAGAACTGAACGGTGGTATCCATTAAACCGTGTGCCGCATGCTGACGACAAAGAAGCACTGCTCTCTCTCTCTCTACACAGAACCTAGACAATACATGTGCCAAGCAATCTATCTGCCAGACATCGCGAATGAGTGCCACGGGGGTATGCTCAGAAAAACGATCAATAGGATAAGAGTACTCTACAGACGTGTTGGATATCTATGCGAAGAAAAGCAGATCACCAAGACAAGACAAGATGAGCCACGCTCCGTGCAGAGTAGACAAAGCGAAGATGGAGAGTAGAATGCCCTGCCCAGGTCATAAATAGGTGGATGTACGGTCAAGGAAAGAATGCGTGCAGATAAGTGTAGCGCAGAAATAATAGAATCAGATGGCAAACAGTTCTAATATCCGTGTCCTTGGGTAGATGAAGGAAACAAGAGTCTGTAGGTGCCTGCAGGAAACTAATCGGATCGGGCAGCGTAATGCTCTGCTTCACATAATGACACAGTCCTTGTTTGCAATGTTCTTTCCGTCCGGGCCATCCGCACGCAGAATGACGGACTCTGAACGGCCAGGTGCGGGACTTCCCTTGAGCCGTTGTTGCGCACGTTTATCACCGAGTTCAGCTGCCTTTTTATAGTAGGATACGGATCTATGAACACACCCTGAGTCAGTTCGGATGATGCATGCGTGGCGGACACGTACTCCGGAGGATCCGGTGATGTGCCGATCCCGACCTCGAGAAAATACCCCACGGCATACATTGCCTTGGCGAGTCCAGTGTCCGCAGCTTTCTTTGCCCACAGGTACGCTTCAGTGTCCGATTGCGGAAGTACCCCCGGTGAGCCAACGAGATACCATGCTGTGAGAGCGAAGCATGCATCACGATGACTTTGCTGCGCAGCAATGTTCTGGGTACCTTGTCAGTGCACGGCACAAACGGGTAACCAGGACCAGCGAGCACTCACGTAATAGTGAATGGAAAGGGCAGCGTCTTGAGGGCAACCCAACTTGCCATACTCATAGCATTCCCCTAATCGATATGCCGATGGGGCATAGCCGAGCTCTGATGCCTGGGCAAGAAGTTCGACGGCGTATTCGGTATCCACAAAAACCACGTTGTAAACGCCTTTCTCATGCAACAGAGACAGCTCGTGCAGGGCGTGTGGGAACTCTGCCGTAGCATGCTCTGCGGACCGTTTAAGCCATTTGACGCCCTCTCTGGGTCGTTTGGTGAGGCCGAGTTCGCCATTGAGTTCTGCTATGCCAAGGCGGTACATAGCGCCTGGGTGGAGCGCGGCGGCGGCCTTGCGGAAGAATTGAAGTGCCTTGGGGGATTCACGCCTGCAACCCCAGCCATTCTCGCAACAGGTTCCAGCACGGTAAGCTGCGTCAGGATGGCCGTGTTTTGCGGCGAGCACGAACAAGGGATAGGCACGATCAAAGTCTTGCTTTCCTTTGTATGTACCGATTCCGTTGGCGTAGCAGTCTGCGAGAAAGTACTGCGAGGCTGGATGGCCACGGTCAGCGAGGCGCTTGAGGAGTCCGAGTGCCTCTGTGATGAGACCGTCTCTCCTTTCGATTGCCTTTTCAATCTCCATCACATTGCCGGGGGTACGCTCCGGTATGGGGTAGGTCTTTGAGGCATCGATCATGAACACGGCAAACTCGAACTGGAGATCAGGATCCTGTGTTTTCTTTGCATTGGCGCGGTAGAGTTCGAGCGTGCGGTCGTGCGAAAGCAGGGACGCCTGGTTGCCCGGACGGAGATGGGAGTGATCGAGGAGGGGCCCGTTTGGTTGCAAGGGCGGTGATGGTGCACGGACTGAGCGGGAGGTCGGGGTGGGACGAACGGGTGTCTGGTCGACAGGCTGGGGGGCATAAAAGTCATCTGGATCCTGGTTGTGTATGTCGAGCGCGCCGAGGGGGATGTCGTCGGGATCGTACGCAGCGTCGGCGGGCTGGTGTATAGGCGAATTAGAAGCGCGAGGCGGGCGCGGTCTGTGAGACTCCTGCGGTGGTGCACCAAACTCGGAGCCGTAGAACGAGTTTGGGCGTGAGTCGTACATGGTTGGGCAGAGACAAAGTGGTGGCAGGTTTCGCCCGGTCTCACAGCCCTGACCATGCAATCTCTGCGTTCGCGACGGCCCTCGGAATCAAGACCACTCAAACGAAATGCATCCAAGCTCGCAAAGGCCCCATCGACGAGGCAAAATGCTCGCAAGTCCACCGTGGACGACAAGATGAAGAAGCGCATGTCGCTCAGATATGCAGAGATATCCTCGCCACTGACAGAGGCACCCGCGCCCGTCGTGCCCGCCATTCCGCTCGGTCTCAGACCTGGCGCACCTCGCGATCCAGACGAGATCGTGCGCGACGTCGCACAAGTCAAAGAGGACCCCCGTGCCCTCGATCAGCGTCTCCTCGACAAGGACGACTTTCATCCAGATGACTGTGAGTCCCACAGGACACCAAACACTCGCCATTGACGACCGCCAGACCTCAAAGCAAAACTCGCCAACTCAACAGAGGCAGAACTCAAGTCCCTCCAGTCCTCTCTGCGCTCCCTCAAGGACGACACCGCTGTCGAGCTGCAGCGCAACGTCTTCAAAAAGTCAGTGCAACATCGTCTCAGATACCTTCGCTGACCACCTCAGTGACGTAGCTACGCCGAATTCGTCCTCGTCTCAAAAGAGATCAGCGTCCTCGAGAACGAGATGCTCGAACTCAAGGAGAGTCTCCAGGAATGGAAGTCCATGCCTTCTCTCCTGCATATCGATGAATCCGCCTCCGTAGCAGGTCTCTCCCTTTCTTCTACCCCCTTCCACATAACTGATTTCCCTCTCAGAACGCAGACGTGCAGCTCGTTCTTCCGTCGTGGATCTCCGCATTCTCTATGCCTCCCAGATGCAAACACTGCACTCACAGATAGCTGGTTCTGCAAAGTTTGCACCCGCCACTGCAGGCAGGCATGTTGTCGCAGAAATGGACGGCATTTGGGAGTTGAATGCGGCGACATACAAAGTCATCAGTATAGTCCGATTCGTCATACTGGACGACGTCGTTTTGGTCGCTAGGCGGAAAAGGGGTGGTGGCACGGTGGCCCCTACCTCTGGGAGCAGTAATGCTGCCGAAGTGGCGGGCAAGCTCGTCGCGGAGAGGTGTTGGCCTTTGAATGAAATGCTGGTACTCGACACCAAAGATACTGCCAGTAAGTCGTTTCCGCCCCGTGTTTCATCCTCTGACTCTCCACAGGTATGACCAATGTCTTCAAAGTTCGTCATGGAAAAGAGACGCATGTATACCGTACCGATGCGCCCACTGACAAAAAGACACTGCTTGGGCAGTTCCGCCAAGTGGCGGAGGAATTGGCAGTTCGAAAGCGCAAGGAACGCGAAGGCGAGCATGAGCGCAGGAAGTCCATATGGGCAGGCGCCAATTCAGGGGGCGAGGTATGTCAGTCTTTTCCTTCATAATAAGCTGCTTTCACACTCGTAAACTAGCGCGCGTCTGCGGCTTTCAACCTCGATAAGCTTCCCCCAATATCAGACTGGATGTCAGAATTAGCTCGTGCTGCGAATTCCGCGTCGCCTGGTGCTGCAGATATTTCTGCAGATGCCAAAAACGACCGAAATGCACGTGCACTCTCGGAACTCTCGGATAACTTGACGGTTGCTATCGCCCTCCGTACATGGCCTCGCGCTGTCCAGCTGGCCGAATCTGCGCGACTTCATCCGAGTTTGTCACCACTGGTCGCGGCATTGACGTCCGCCTTGCTGGACGCACTTGCTCTCCCGAAGAACTCAAAATCTATTTGTGTGGAGCTTGTCGGTCACCTACTGAGACTTGGCGCTGTAGCTCGGGCCCGCGAGACGTTCCTTGCTGCCAGAGGAGCGGCGATCAAGGGTTATATCCGAGCCATCACCTTTGAAGGACATGTCGGCCTTTATATACACCATCTGGCAGTGGTGGTGTTTACAGCAATAAAGCATACTGCAGATTGGTTCCTCGCCGGGTTCGTGGAGCATGAGATGGCCTCTGGTGAGTCAGTTCTTGAGTGCTGGAAGTGTTACTCATGTGGCGACTTAGGTTTCATCGACTGGGCCAAAAAGCAGATTGAGTTGTACGCTGAAATATTCCGGAAACAAGTCTACAGCTCGGATGTGGACCAGCAGACCGTTGAGGAGGCACTCCGGATCACCCATTCCCAAAGCCGAAAGGTTCGTGTGCTTTTTTCAGGTGCCGTGCATCCTTTGATTAATGGCTATGCAGCTATTACAAGAGTTCGGCCTCGACTTCCGTTACCTCCTTGATGATCTCCTGGCTCAGCATCCCAACGCACCGTCCATATCTGCCCTCCCGGATGTGGCTCCTCGACTTGCGATCCCACCCGCCTCTCTTCCTCGACCTTCGAATTCACCCAATTCACCCTCACCTTCACCATCAGCCACGAACCCTTCCTCGACGCCCACATCCCGCCTACGTCGACCGTCGCTTTCTAGAAGCAATTCGAGTAGTGTCCCTTCAACCCCCGTAAGACCTCCACTTCCAAGGTCCGTTAACTCCGTGAGGGCTGCGGGTCCACCACCACCACGCTCGACGAATAGGCCAAGCGGTTCAGCTGCACGCCCGGTGCAACTCGCGATGCCTGACCGGGAGGGGATGTTTTGATTGTATGAAGGCCGGCGTCATCTATTGATTGTGTACTGTTATGTTAGTAATTTTACTTAGCAAGTAAGCACTCGGCGCGTCGGTCACGCGTCACGCGTCACGTGTGTGCGCGCGTCTGATCAGTTGCGGATATTGTTACATCTGGCAAGCGACGATGACCACGCCCGTCGAACCCAACCCACCGCGATGGAGCCCGTCTACGGACCCCACCTCCATCGTCGTCCCAGGACTTGACACAAACGCACCCATAAACGACCAGATTGATCAGATCGAACAGCTGATCACTATTAAACTACAGGTGAGCTCGGGTCGTAGGCTGCCATATCTCAGCGGTGAATGATCAAGGAAGAACATAGATGCCAATTTTTCGAGGATACAGCATGTCATGGCGACGAGGTTGCTACCCGCTGTGAAGCGCTATGCACTCGGTACGGAGCCGGTTCGTGAAGCGGCCAAGGTAACGGTCTCGTCTGGCTTCATCCGTCATAATCAGCGTCTAATCCCATGTGGTTAGTTTTGGACATCATTTTACGAGCAGGCTGCGCAGTTGCATATACCGACGCTCGAAGAAGACGACTCTGTGAATGACAAGCAGACTCAGCCACCCGTCGCTGCGCCCGAATCCGCGCCCGTCCCCCAGCCTAGGGAGGATTTGGATGTTACCCCCTTGAATACGCCTTCTGAAATCACCTCTAGGGCTTACGACGTGACCGCGTCAGAGAGCTCGTTCATGCCCGCAAACGCGGTCTCGTCGACCCCGGCACGTCCTGGGCACGCGCGTGATCAAACTATGGACGATCGGCCCTCCTGGAGTGTATCTCTCGAGTTACCTATGGCCCGTCTCAAGAATGAACTCCAAAGCTTTGCGCGAGAAGAGGAAGAAATCTCTGTGCAACAGGATACGTCATCTCTTACAGACAGCATCATGTACGAGGAGGAGAACACTATCCAACAATTGCCATCGATCAATCAAGGGAAAACGGAGAAAAGTGTTTTGGAGCCTGATCGTAACGAACCCACTGAACCTTCGCGTGTCCCTCGGAGTGTGCTACTGACTCCGCATGCAAACGTGACGAGCGGGTATGTTTCACCACTCAAGGTCAAGCCAAAGACACCCATCGTCATCCCAAAACATATTCAATCTCTCCTCCCACCTAAGTTGGAAAACGAGCCTGTATTTCCGTCGCCCCGTCGCCCAAAATATGAGCGGACGCCGAAAAAGCCTACAGCTGTTTCGTCATCCACGTTCACATCCACGTCCACAACTACTTCTGGATCCTCGTCTGCGTTGGATATACCCTCTCTGACGAAGCATGCATCGGACTCGAATACGGACTCGAAATTCAACGCGTTCAACGACTCTTTCGATGATTCTGTTGATTTGATGCAGGGAATGTCTCCGCCACGGACGATGGCGTTTGCCAGAGCGCCCAGGTCCAGTGTAGGACTCGGACTCTTGCCACCATTTGGGCGGACACCCGGGAAGGACTTGATGCCCACTCTCGGCAGAACCCCTGGCAGGGAGGCAGCAGACCGAATCCGACGAGATCTACTGGGCGACACGCAAATTCGATTCGGATCTGTTAACAACGCAGCATCGAACAAGATGAGAACACCTGCATTTGGATATGGTCCTGGCACAGCCAAAGATGATACGATGAGTACGATTCCGACCCCACCTTCGCTGTCGCGGTACATGCGACACGCGCATCCCTCTTGGACGGATAGCAACGACACAGATACCAGTCTGGCAACCATGATGCGTCGTGTTGGGCTTGAGACGCCAGAGTCCACCTTCAAAACTGACTTTGTTGCATCAGCGTCACATTCTGCGTCTTCGCAGGCGGATACTGAAGGCGAGCTTGCTGCATTAGCGAGAGAGGACGAGCTGCATACGCCGGATCATCAAGGATTAAACGTGTTCGATTTTCATCAAGACGACCAAAGTACCATTCAGCTCGGATCGCACCCTCACGCCAACACCAACGCGGACTCGGACTCAGACTCGGATTCCGACTCGCTCAACGGCGGGCCAGTTCATTCTAGCCAGCCGTCCACGGCCTTTATTATGGCGTCTTCCCGTGAACTTGGCCCGGATGACTCATTTGGGTCGTCCAACTCGAATCACTCGATGGACTCGTTGGGTGCGGATGAGTTTGGAGACGAAGAGGCGGCCGCCGTGCACCCCTTTGCGCGGGCACTCGAAGCCGGGGATGGAGATGGCTTCGATGACAGCTTTGATTCTGAAAGTGGGTACGAGGCGGTTCAGGGTGAGGATTCCTCAGAGGTGACGGATGAGACGGTGTTTGGGATTCCACCTGCGCAACGTCGACAGCAGGGGAGTGAACCAGGTCAGCTGAGGTTGCTTGGGGAAGACTTGTTACAGGATACGATTGGGATTGGGGGGCAGCTTGCCAAGGTGGGGAGGGTTGAGGAGAGTCCGACACCATATGGGAGGGGTTGACTCCAGCAGTACAGTATGAATAAACCACGTGATCTATACTTGACGAGCGGAAGGGACTTGGCTGACGCTCACACCACCAGCTGGACATTGAGGGGATGATACCTACACAACGTACCGCAGCACGCACTCTTGGCCGGGTATGCGTCCAGGCAGTAGCACAAGCACCGGTCGTCGTTCATGTACCCAAGACACCCGGCGGAACCGAACACGCGCGAGCTCTTGCGAGTATACGGAGTATTCCATCAGAGAGGAGGCGTCTAGCTCGTTCCATTGACATGTCCCAATACCGAGGATTCGCGACCTCTGCTTCTAGTGAGTAAGAAGCACCCCACCCGATCTCGCACGCGTTCTGACGATCGTTTGGATAGCGGATACACTCACGAGGAAGCCTCATTTCGACAAGATACTCATCGCAAACAGGTGTGTTGCCTAGCCATGCACGTTCGTTTACTAACGGCGTGTCTCAGGGGAGAGATTGCATGTCGTGTCATTCGGACAGCTAAGAAGTTGGGCATTAAGACGGTGGCGGTGTATAGCGAAGCAGATGCACGGTCGTTACATGTGCTAGAAGCCGATGAGGCGTATTGCATCGGTCCCGCGCCCTCGGCTGAGAGCTACGTGAGTCTTTGGTATGAAAAGGTCTCGGCGGCTGTGGTGAGTTGACTGGGTGACTTGTAGTTGCGCATGGACAAGATCGTCGACGTATGTCACAAGAGTGGTGCACAGGTCGGTCCCGTACTTGCGTTTTTTTCGAGGTGATGTTTTTGATGATTCTCTCTCTTTT
>JBBPJJ010000979.1:0-12449 GCA_038088635.1 Veloboletus limbatus
TCATCACACCATGGGATACTGATGGCAAAGATGCATCGAAAGAGAATGTCTATATGACGTCTCGAAAAGCGGCTTTCATAACCGAAATCCAAAATCTCCAAGCAGCTGTTGGCCTTGTTGAAACGCGCAAGAAGTGGGGTATAATAGATAGGGCTGGAGAGTGTGTCATGGTGAATTTTTCCGAGGATGAGATGGCTGAGGGTGATGAGAGTGATGATGGGATATGATAGAATGTGATTTACCCACATTTGTATGACGAAGAAAACGGTCAAGCGGAGAACGGATTCGTTTGCACGGGCACATCATACTGTTTCTGAGCGGTGAGGGGGGTCTTATGCCTATAAACTGAGGGCACCTAAAATCATGCACCTAAAATCATGGTCAAGGGATGGGACGCTAGATATCAGTGACATGGCAGAGCGCCGCAGAAAATCAGTGCTAAATGCCCTGGCGCTGATTAGAAACGACCACATAATCAGTCACAAAGTCACACATTCCTGGGAGATCAATGCCATAGTCACCAATTATGCGTGACTTTACTTCCCTCAGTGATATACACTCAGGTGCGCCTGGGTCCAGATTCCGAGGCGCGACTTTCTTTGGTGCATCTTTCCGCATCGATATGAAAACTGTAATAGCTGAAACATATTGCATTTACCATTTTTCCGTCAATCGATAAACCTTCGATAGCTCAATTTGGGCGTGTACATAGCTACGATGCTGGCGCGTTCGCTATTCAGTAGTCGGTGGTGTTGGCGATCCGACAACTTGGCAGTTCGTATCTAACCCGGAGTTCGAACTCGGCTAATTAGCCGGCTTCTGCAATCCCATCGAGGACTTCATCATTGATGCACTATCTGACGACATCATGCCTTCGTCTTGCACCATCTTATCACCGCTGACGAGAATTCTCAAAAAATGTCAACTACTTAAACCTGCCGCGCCCCAGAGTTTCGAGCAGACACTTTTCTGTTTGCCGTTATCCCCATGTCTAGGAATCTTCAGACACGATATCGCAAGACGGAGGACGAGGAGGATAGTTCGGATCATGATATCAATATCGGTATCAAGGACCCTACCGAGGACATCGACGCGGGTCCGGGTGGACTTTCTCTTGAAGAGGGTACGTATATCACGTTTTGTGACTTCCCTCTGTCCTTGTCCCAACGAGTATTTCACGTAGACACCGCTGGGGGGCTTGGTCGTCATCTCGGCGTTACATCATGCACACTTCTCATCGTCGGACGCATCATCGGTACCGGCATCTTTTCGACACCCTCATCCATTTTGAGCGGCGTAGGCTCCATCGGCGCCTCGCTCATGCTTTGGGTCCTCGGTTTCGTTCTCTCTTTTTGCGGGTTGTTCATCTGGCTCGAGTTTGGAACCATGTATCCCCGTAGTGGTGGCGAAAAGGTCTACCTGGAGGCCATCTATCAGAGACCGAGATACCTTGCTACGATCGTGTTTGCTGCGAATGCGATCTTGCTTGGATTCACAGCCAGTGGTTGTATTGTAAGTGTCAATTGGGTGCGTGTGCGTCTGGTGGTAACCTTGGATGATAGGTCTTTGCGAGCAAGTAAGCCGTTGGGATCAAGTTTTTCTTACCGGAGGTTGTTCCAACATTTTTCTAGCATCCTCGTTTCTGCGGGAAAGGTCGCAACGAATTGGTCTGAACGTGGCATCGCTCTCGGTGGTACGCTTTTCCAACTTCCACTTCACACGCAGACTGATACAACATGACAGTGATCGTCTTCGTGACTCTTCTCCATGGTTTGACACCACGGGTTGGCGTTCATCTCATGAACGTGCGCATATTTTCCTGTCCCTGCATACCGTCTAACGACTATCTCAGTTGCTGTCAATCTTCAAGATCGTCATTCTTCTCTTCATCGTCATAACAGGCTGGGTAGTGTTGTCAGGGAAAACCCACATCGCCGATCCACATGCCAACTTTAGGAATGCGTTTGCTGGCAGCTCCCACAGTGGTGGGGACGTCAGTGTTTCCCATCGATGTTGGGATTGTATACTAACGACGACGTATAGTATGCGACAGCGACCTTCAAAGTCTTGAATGCATACTCTGGTTGGTCAAACGTCAACTACGTGCTCAACAACGTCCGAAATCCTGTGCGTACGCTCAAGATTGCAGGTCCTCTTGGACTGGGTATCTGCGCCGTTCTCTACCTCCTTGCCAATATTGCATATTTCAGCGCGGCGACCAAGGTGCGTCGACCATCTCCATCTCCCTGCATGGTTTGTTATCGTGTTGAGGCGATTGGAATCAATGTTCTATTCGATAGGCTGCGATCGAGTCTTCTGGGGTGACTGTGGCGGCTTTATTCTTCAAAAATGTGTTCGGAACGGCGGCGGAGCGTGCGTTGACTGTCTTTGTTGCTCTCAGGTAGGTCACGCGTTTCTTCTCGATGAAAATCTTCCCGAATGCATCGATGTAGTGCGCTAGGAGTAAGTGTTGGCACGTTTAGCGTTTGCTGAGTACTAACGTTGCCTTAGAACGTCGTCACCGTTGTAGGTTCTGATGCCTGTCACTTAGCGTTCGTGCTGACAAACCTGGATAGACGTTCGCTGCTTCCCGCATCAATCAAGGCAAGTAGTAATGTCATCCCATTCCATTTTCGAATGTGGTTACATCGTATGACTTCATATCCAACAGAACTCGCCAAGGAGGGTGTCCCTCTGCCATTCGGGAACAAGTTCTGGGCATCGAATTGGCCCACGGGAAAGTCACCTTTACCCGGACTCATCATTCATTTGATCCCTTCAGTGAGTACTGTTCTGGCCACCTGCGGGGATTATACTAAGTGAACTGCGTGTAGGTCATCGTAATTCTTGCACCGCCCATGAATGTCGCGTATCCCTTTATTTTAGATGTCGAAGGATACCCTACTCAGATAATCAACTTCTTCATTGTCATTGTACGTCTTTCTCCATCCCTTTTATTTCCTTTTCATGTTCGACAACTCTTGCGCAGGGTCTCTTTTGGATGCGTTGGAAAAGGCCAGATATCCCCAGACCATTTAAGGGTAGGTAGATTCTCTACTGAGAGAAACATGCGTTGATGCACGTTCCGCCAGTCTGGTGGCCTCTCGCAGCCTTCTATTTCGCTGCAGCGGTGTTCCGTGAGTATCGTCTCCCAGGGGCCTTATTACGAGCACTTATGTGCAATATCTGGCAGTCATCATCGCACCATACCTGCCCCCCAAGAACGGAGTAGGTGACACGCCTCCTCTACCATACTATCTGTGCGTTACATCTCCCTGCGTTCGAGGTGAATATTTAACGTTGAGCTTGGTGGGGTGGTTAATGACAGGTACTGCCTCGTGGGCATTGGTGTGATGCTTGTCGGGGTCGGGTATTGGGCTGGATGGCGCATTCTGCTGCCAAAGGTGTTCGGATACGAGCTCGTACCGCACAAAGAGGTACTCGAAGATGGTACGGTGGTAACTTTGGTACGTATTTTCTGACCCCCGCGAAATTCATATTAAACTAAATCGATCCAAGTTTACCCGCAATAAAATTCAATGAATACATTGAATGATCATATCCCTCACTTGTTACTACTCAACGAGTTCATCATCATCATGTCTCTTTGAGGTACTTTTACCATAAATTGTGTATGTACCATCCCGGGTTGTATTGGACTATGAAATTGTCATGTTCTTTGCTCACACTGTCCAAATCAACTCTCTCCGGTTTACTCGAACAAATAATGCATATCGAGACTGGCACGGGTGATCAGTTGTCGCTCCGCCATGGTTCTCCAGATTTAGCAAATTAGTCAATGATCATCGAATATCCAGCCGCATCAAATGAAGCGAACAGACTGTTAGTTAGCGTCGCCACCCAGGTTGCTCAGTGACTCACCGAGTGTTCTACAGGAAATGCCCACGTCGATTGTACAGTTGGTGTTGCCCGATGCATACCAAGTTGAACCTGCTCAGTCACATCCGTCGTCTCGTAGCATCATAGCTATTCAAATCACATGGATCTCGACAGCTGACGGATGGTGGATCAACCAATCAGAGGCCTCTATCACTGAGGCATTCGTTATCCGCTAAACCTCAACCGATGTCTGTTTCATCTTGGCAGCTATAGTTGGCTGACCCGTTCAGTCCGCAGCAGTGCTGCAGGGTTCTTATCCAGATGTTCTGTACGAGACATTTCCCACTGCTCCCACCATGTCCGGAAGCCTCTGGACACGCTCTCTGAGGACAAAGGGTGACGAGGATTGCCTGAACCATGGCATCGACAAAAAGCAACCTGTCCAACAAGTCACGCCAACAATCGTAGGCCCGGGTGGACTCTCTTTGGAAGAAGGTCCGTCAGTTTGTTCGCACCTTGTCTTCGTCTTTGTTCAATCAACGTTTTGCGCAGACGCCGCTGGAGGGCTCGGCCGTCATCTCGGCGTCGTATCGTGCACACTTCTGATTGTCGGACAAATCATCGGCACCGGCATCTTTTCGACACCCTCATCCATTTTGAGCGGCGTAGGCTCCATCGGCGCCTCGCTCATGCTTTGGGTCCTCGGTTTCGTTCTCTCTTTCTGCGGGTTATTCATCTGGCTCGAGTTTGGAACCATGTATCCCCGTAGTGGTGGCGAAAAGGTCTACTTGGAGGCCGTCTATCAGCGACCGAAATACCTTGCTACGATCGTGTTTGCTACGAATGCAATCCTGTTTGGATTCACAGCCAGTGGGTGTATCGTAAGTGCAGATCGGGTGTGCGTGTATCTGGCGTTAACCTTGGATGATAGGTCTTTGCAAGCAGGTAGCTGATTGAGCGAATAATTTCTCTGCTCTGGGGTTGTTCTAACCGTTTTCTAGTATCATTGTTGCGGTGGGAGAGATCGCAATGAATTGGTCTGAACGTGGCATTGCTCTCGCAGGTACGCCTTACCAGCATGCATCCCACGCGTAGACTGGTCGAATATGATATTCAGTGATCATTTTTGTGACCCTTCTCCATGGATTGACCCCACGTATTGGCGTATACATCATGAACGTGCGCATATAGTCATGTCTTTCATTCTGCCGTACCATTCAATAATTATCTCAGTTGCTGTCGATCTTCAAAATCGTCGTTCTTCTCGTCGTCGTCGTAACAGGTTGGGTAGTGCTATCAGGGAAAACACACATCACCAATCCACAGGTCAACTTTCGGAACGCGTTTGCTGGTAGCTCCCACAGCGGTGGGGACGTGAGTGTATTCCTGCAATGTTGGTGTCGAGTGCCGATGACGACGTACAGTATGCGACAGCGACCTTCAAAGTTCTGTTTGCGTACTTTGGTTGGTCAAATGTTAATTACGTGCTCAACAATGTGCGGAATCCGATACAGACTCTGAAGATTGCTGGACCCCTTGGACTGGGCATCTGTGGCGCACTCTACATCCTTGCCAATATTGCGTATTTCAGTGCGGCGACGAAGGTACGATGGCCCCCCTATCTTCCCTATGCCGTTTGTCTGTTGTCTCGAACTGATTGATACAACCCTCGTTGGTGGATAGGCCGAGATCGAGTCTTCTGGCGTGATTGTAGCAGCTTTATTTTTCCGAAATGTTTTCGGAACGGCAGCGGAGCGTGCCCTGAGTGTCTTCGTTGCTCTCAGGCAGGTCACATTTTTCCTTGTTTTCTGATCACATTGACTTCGCTGGCTGACCTTTCCGATCGTCGAATTTAACGATACAGTGCGCTTGGAGTGAGTGTTGGCACGATTGACGACGAAGTGCCCTTCGCTAACCCTAGCTTAGAACGTCATCACTGCTGTATGTGTTCATACCTGTGATTATCCCGGTTTATACCATAGACATGAACAGACGTTTACTACTTCCCGCGTTAATCAGGGTGAGCACACATGTCTCGGAATTGATAATGGTGCATGGCTTCATTTCCAACAGAGCTCGCCAAGGAGGGTATCCCTCTGCCATTCGGGAACAAGTTCTGGGCATCAAATTGGCCCACAGGACAGTCACCATTACCTGGGCTGATCATTCATATGATCCCCTCGGTGAGCACCGCCTTCGTTACCTGTGGGGAACATACGCAGTGAACTGCGAGTGTAGGCCATCGTAATTCTTGCACCGCCCATGAATATCGCGTATCCCTTTATTTTAGATGTCGAAGGATATCCTAGTCAGATAATCAACTTCTTCGTCGTCATCGTATGCCTTCCATTGCTCCAAACTCCCTTTTCATGTCTGACAACTCGTCGCACAGGGTCTCTTTTGGATGCGTTGGAAAAGGCCCGATATCCCCAGACCGTTCAAGGGTAAGTGGATGATATGCTGACAGGAACTGACATTGAAACGCATGTTGTCTCAGTCTGGTTGCCTCTAGCAGTCTTCTATCTCGCTGCAGCGGTATTCCGTGCGTGTGGTCTTAGGGCGTCCGAGTCATCACAACAGGTACTTATCGCACCACCCAGCAGTCATCGTCGCACCATTCCTCCCTCCCTCGAATGGCGTAGGTGACACGCCCCCTCTACCATATTATCTGTGCGTCACGTCCCTTCCTCACTCGAGGATGCACACTGAGTTGAGTGGTCCATGACAGGTACTGCCTTGTCAGCATTGGGGTGATGTTTGTCAGCATCGGGTACTGGGCTGGATGGCGCGTTCTGATGCCAAAGGTGTTCGGATACGAACTCGTATCGCACAAGGACACGCTCGAAGATGGTACGGTCGTGACTCTGGTACGTAAATTCTGCTCTTTGAGAAGAACTAGAACTAATCGGATGGGATCGGATCGGCCTCCAAGTTTTCGCGCAGAAAAATCCAGTGACTGTTCTTGAATGATGGATCACGCCTCATTCGCATTCGCATCATGACTCTTTCTGCTTTTGAATTTCATACATGCATAGGATGGGGATGTACGAGTACGAAGCTACCCATGCGGGCTGTTAGTAACCTGTCCAAGTGGCGGATGCGTCGTTCGGTAGTGATGGACAAGTGCGGTTGGGGGTTCAGTGAGAGGGCTGAAACCGGACTCATCTTCAGGTTCAGGTTCATGTTGATGCTGAACCTTGGTGAACGGCTCTGAATGCGTTAGGACGCATCCACTATTAGCGCAGTAGGCCACGCCGGGAGAACAAGCCCCGGCTGTAGAAAATTACTGCAGAATGAGAATTCATCGGCTCGAGATCCCATTGTAAGAACTTACAAGATATGCTTTTCATGATATATATCGTCAGACGTGATTTGCACATACATAGTTCTGCTCGCTGATTCTTTTCAGCAGATGTGACACGATCAAACTTCGAATCGTGACTGTACGATTATCTATGCCCTAACGAAGGCGAATCATTAAGCCTTTGAGGTGGAGGTGCCATGGATGCGCCCCTGAATGCACAAAGATTTTGATAATGTGGCCGAGTGCTGCATCTGAGTCTTGGTGTAGTTTGGCATGGCCCGCCATCATATATGCTACATCGACAAGATCATGATGGTTCAGCTCCTGGTGGCTGGGAAGCTAACAGTTCGTCGAAGCTCTTATAGACTCAGCCAACATAGATTTTCAATGTGATGACTCCCAGTTCGCTCAAGCAGGTTGACGTCGAGTTCGAATGCAAGAAAGGTTTGATATTTAGAGACTGTTGCATTTCCGACCAGAAGCTCCTTGAGACTCGGAAGATCACGGAGGAGTGACCGTAGGTAGACAAGTAGGCTTTGAAATTCAATAAAAGTGAGAGATTACTGGCACCGTGGATTCGATGGCAAAGAAAAATGATTCGAAATTCCGTTGCCGCAAACTTCTAATATAAGCACGTCAACCCATGTACTTATTCACAATTCTTAACAGCCTCCAAACCAGCCCGCGCGCTGATAATGGCTAATAACTGGATTGTTCACGGCTGTTTGAAACTATTGACTTTTCAACTGAGCCCTAATTCAAATCCGTATAACAGTCACTGGTTTGTGATGGTAGCTGAGTGCAACCCGCGGTTGCAGACTGCTAACCGTTGGTTCTGCCCAGAATCCATTTCATTGATGCTGGAGCCTAGTGAAACATCACCCCTAGTTGAGGCGGGACTCCGAAAGCACGGGCAGATCCGGCAACCTCTTCTTCTCTGTTCCGGGCCCGCCCTCTCTGCCTCCTTCATATGCTCATGATGTGGTAGGAAGCACTGTTTGAAAAACTGTAAGTGGTGGTGCGGATCCTCCCGCCGACACTACACCATAACCTCGTGCTCTCGGATACTAGGGCCGATAGAATATCCATATACAAGTTCATCCACTCCCGAAACACTTCAGATTTTGATATTACTACCCGATGGCATGTACCACGGACGTCTGTCGTCAAGTGCTGCTGTATTAAAGGTGGGCAAGTTGACTTCATGTAGTCTTATCATCCTTCTATTGTGATACTCTCATGTATAGCATACATCTCATTCTTGTGACCTTCGCCATCGCACTGGCCATTTTCGCCGCTGCAGCACCCCAGCCTGCCTTGCGGAGGGGTGGCTTTGCGATCCCAATCTACCATCGCGAACCTGCATTTTTAAACGCCGACGGAAGCGCCAATTTGCACGCAATTAACTCTCATAATGCTTTTCTCGACGCGTACGTCTTACGCACCGTTGCCAGCATATCGCAGTCCACTCACGCATCAATTTTAGCAAAATTGCTACTGGCTTCAAGAACTACGAGGACGACACTCGGGTGAAACATCCTCACACTGTGGAGATACTGGAAAAACGCAATGGTATCCCCCTGAGTGCTCGGTACGAAGCCTCCTGGTACGGCACCATTTCAGTCGGTACCCCCGCTCAGGATTTCACTGGTAGGTCTCTGTTGCATTCCTCATGCTGTCTACCCTAATCTCTCACAGTCAACTTTGACACCGCCTCTGGGTATGTGTTTGATGTTAGGAACACCCCACTGTTTCATTCACTTCCACGACAGCGACTTCTTCCTGCCTGGCTCTACCTGTAACACTTGCGAAGGTCACAAACTCTGGGATACCACTAAATCTTCGACTGCGATCGACGGGAAGCGGACTTATGTACTCCTCCTCGAACACGAAGTCCTGGTAGGTTGTAATTTGTACCTCGATACTGTGTCCATGGGTGGCTTTACCGTATGTTCCTTACTACTTACGAATATGGTCATTCTTGACGGCCAATTAGATGACCAAACAGTTTATTGGTTATGCGAGGAACTATCCCTCTTCCTTTCGACAATTCCCTGCAGATGGCGTCATGGGACTTGGCTTCCAGACCACGCAGTCCCATCGCTTTTTTATCCCCTTCTTCATGGCTCTCTTCGAACGACAGGATGTCAATCCAGTATTTTCGTTCAGGTTTACTTCTCCTGGAGCCGAGTTGTATATCGGTGGATCAAACTCTTCGCTATACACTGGAACCTTCAGCTATGTCCCCGTAATAGATGAAGTAAGTCGAAATGTCCGATGCATGTGATCTATTAATGTTGGCCATTTAGTACTCATGGGCACTCGTCATAGATAATATCCTTGATGAGACGTTTATGAGAAACATCCCTGCCCTCATTAACACTGGCGCTTATGTCATAACCGGTGAACCCTTGCGGGTCCACGCACTGCACATTGTCCTCGGTGGTACGCCTGTAAAGGCGTTGGGACAAATAACTCACTATACCTGTAAGTCTGCATCTGGTTGCATTCCTTTTGAGCTCCATTGACACTGCATAGTCCCATGCGATTCGCTTCCGACCATTGACCTTACCTTTGGAGGTACATCGTTCTCAATTTCTCCTTCGACCCTCAATCTGGCACCAGTTATCTCTGATCCATCCAAGTGTATCAGTGCCATTCAACCTCAACAGGTACCTGCAAGTGAATATTTCTCAATTGTTTCGGAATTCTCCGCACTAATCAATGAATATCCTCTCTTTGCAAACAGAGACCTGGAGTATTGGACTTGCTTTCCTCCGGAATGTCTATACCACATTTGACTACGGTAACCGACAAATCGGATTCGCGCAGTTGGCCCCCCTGCCACAGCCATGAGATGGAGTGTAGGTTGAAATGTTCGTTTTCTGGTTGCATTTGTTTGATGGCACAATATCATGATATTTGTTGGAATTGATGTTTAGTGTGCAATGTACTAGTACACTTCCTCTTTGGACTCTTCGTATGATGTGGGGTAAGCTTGTTGTGGCTTCAATACTAATCCTAATCAGCTCTCTTCTTGTTTACATTCCAGTCTGTTGCAATGGCATTCTCCCTTTGCAGGGAGATGGGAAGAGCAATGCAGACAAATCTTACATACCTTAGAGATGATGGTGGAAGTTGAGAGTCAAGAGTGATTGTAAGTCAGCTAATTATATTTGTACTCAGCTGCTACTTATATAGTGTACAAGTAGCTACCTTACTAAGCTTATTACTAAGCATATGATAGGCATACAATAGAGTATGATGCATTTTCAATTCAGTCTAGGCTTTTTATGGGCATTTCATGGCATGTCCTTAGTGTAGTCCTTCTGAACCTATTGATGCCTAATGGCATCTCTAAGGGGCACAGATTCTTTCTGGAGTACAATTGGCAACTTTATACATGTGAAGCACAAGAGGTTAGCCTCACTCAGTTAACAGTTTGATCCATAACATGCAAACTAATTATATCATGCCCCTTATTACTCTCTACCCCTTTGTTTACATCAACTACATTACGACCACCACCCTAGCCTTATTTTCTTGTGTTTAACATTGCAAACATCAGCAAACTAGCTGTTGTCTGGCCAGACTTCCAGAGGCTCCAGAAAGGTACCCCTCTGGCTAGTTCTGGCCAGTAGGCTTCCAGACTTCCAGACTTCCAGCTGAATAGTCTGGAGTTGCTGGAGTTTTGGATGTACTGGAGTACTTTCCCTACTTTTCAACCTTTATGATGTGACATAATTGCCATATATAGATGCACAAACATACACAAACACAATATAAATGGAAATCAAATATATTATTTATATATAGTTATATAAGCATGGCTGACAAACTTGAACTTAAAATAAATATTAGATTACAAAAGCATAGCTAACAAACAATACATAAGATTACATAAGCATTATCAAACTTAAACCTAAAATAGAAATAGCATTACATAAGCATTGAAGTAACTCACCATTAGTCATCTATATTATGTAATCAAAAAAGCGAAAATATACACACTAGAACTAATCACTCACCAAAGGATATGATAATTGATTGAAGATGATGGTGGTTGAGGGAAGAGAAGATGTGGGAAAAAATTGAAGAGAGGATGGTTTATATCCAAAGATTCAAACTCAGTCAAATAAATTCAAACTCAGCTGAAGTGTCAAATTTGGCTAAGTCATTTTGACTATACTTTTACTACACTTTTTTTTTCGCTTTTTTGCTACACTTTTTGTACACTTTGTTCGCTTTTTTGACTACACTTTTTGTACACTTTGTGCACTGTTTTGACTACACTTTTTGTACACTTTTGGTACACTTTGTGCGCTTTTTTTGACTACACTTTTTGTACACCTTGTGTGCTTTCTTTATTATACTCTTTGTACACTTTCATACTACACTTTGTGCGCTTTTTCTTTTTTGACTACATATTTTGTACACTTTTATACTACACTTTTATACATTTTTTGGTACACTCTAGTGCATGTTTGCTTTTTGATCACTTTTTAACTGTACTTTTATGCAATACTTTTAACATACTTTGTCAGTATATTTTCTTACTGTACTATATTTGGCTATTTTCTTCTTCTTCTTCTATTTTATCTCCTGCTTCCTTTTTCTATCTTCATAACTTTTTTTTTCTATTTATTTTTATCACACTCTCTTTCCTTTTCTTTTCCATCACATTTATTCTATTCCATTACCCCCTCTGCTTCTCCTCTTCTTGCCATCACCCTCTTTTTCCATCACTCTTTTCCATCATTTCCTCCTTCTTCCTCTCTTTTTCCTATTACACTTCCTCCTCTCCACTTTTTTCCCATCACTTTCTTCTTTTTTCCACCTTTTTCCTATCACCCTCACTTTCTTCCCTTTTTTTTCCCATTGCCCTCTCTTCTTCCTCCCCTTTTCCCATCACCTCCTCCCCCCTTTTTCCCATCACTCTCACCTCCTCCCTTTTTTTCCCATCACCCTCTCCTTCTCCTCCCCCTTTTTCCATCACTCCCTCACCCTCACACCCTCCCCCATCAGTCTCACCTCCTCCTCCCTCCCTCCCCCATCAGTCTCACATCCTCCTCCTCCCTTCCTCCCCCATCAGTCTCACCTCCTCCTCCCTCCCTCCTCCATCAGTCTCATCTCCTCCTCCTCCCTCCCTCCTCCATCAGTCTCATCTCCTCCTCCTCCCTCCCTCCCCCATCAGTCTCACCTCCTCCTTCTTCCTCCCTCCCCCATCAGTCTCACCTCCTTCACCTTTCTCCCTCCCCCATCAGTCTCACCTCCTCCTCCTCCCCCATCACTCACTCTTCTCCTC
>JBBPJJ010000980.1:0-12441 GCA_038088635.1 Veloboletus limbatus
CACTATCCGTGTGCAGCCTACGTCTTCGCGTACACCATCGACGGCATCGGCCAAGGCTTCCCTTGTCCTAGCACTCACCAGGGCTACGTGCGAGCTTACCCAAGCCCACACGTAACAGTAGGCCTCCATTTGCTGGGCCAAGTGCTTGTAGTTGGGGCTAGTGAGGATGCGGAGATCCTTGATTGAAGACAACATTAGTTGAATGGTTTCTAAATGGAACATGTTAGCTGGGTTGAAAGAATGGAATAAGGGGAGCAAGGATAGCCATGTTGCCAAACAACATTCCAGAGCCAGGGAACTGGAGTGACAGAGTCTTTCCTTGTCCTGTTGTCTGGGTGACCATGCCAGAGAGTGTTTCCACTTCATCTAGTGCCCATCTTTTTCAGTCATGGCAATCGTTGACCTTCAAGGAGAGCATTTCCACATCATCCTTGTCACTGCTCATGTTCTAGGCAGGCTTCTTCATTGCACGTCTTGTTCAGATGTAAAGCAGGGCTTATAACCTGTTGCAATGGCATCCACCCTTGTGCAGGATTATTGGTGTGGAACAGAATAGACTCAGTACTGTGTGGACAGCTACTATATTAGATGTACCTGTGGAATAGCATAGACTCCAGGTAAGTGGACTAGGAATATAGGAATGAATCTCACCTCAGCTACTGAGGTGGGCGAAAGTCTGAGGCACAACAATAAACCCACACTTATGTACTGTGTCATGTGACTGTAAACTAACTACAACAATTGGAAGAGTGATTCAGACAGAACTTACATACCTAGAGACAATGGTGGTGGTTCAAGGTGAAGAGTGATTTGAAGTCAGCTAATTATATTTGTACTCAGACTCTACTTATATAGTGACAAGTAAGCTATCTGACTAACCATACAGATAGGAGTATGATACAAGTATGATACATTTTCAACACCAGCTGGTTTGCATGCTGAGTGTATGCACACATGGTCTAACGTCTCCTGCAGCTCCTTGAGTTGGTTACGAAAAACTTCATCACTGTCTGACACTCCCAGCATGTTCAGCTCATCGCTAGCAAGTGGGTGGACTGCAGTCACCCTCTGCATAGCAACCTCAAGTTCACCAGCAAACTACAAAGTTGTTGTGCAATGGCTGTAAAGTATTCTATAGTGACTACAGTAATCACAGTGATACAGAAAGGTCCTGTGCTATACAGTATTGATAAAATGGATGCATTAGTGTGATATAGCAATTGTCTCTTACTGTATGCAGTAGTACCTTTTGAGATGGAAGTGTCTTGAACAGATAGCAAGATAAGTGGACAAGGGTCATTAGCAGAGGAGGGAGTGACAGTGAGAGACTTACTGAGATCTGAAGTAGTGCAAGTAACAGATGTACTGGCTTAGGTGACCAGTGACCGAAGCTGTGAGCAGTTGGTGTGGTTGGTAGAGGAACTTGTTACATGTGGACTGGGTAGGTTTGCACGTAGCCTGCAAAAGTGGAAGTTGCAGATGACAGCTTTGGCAGCAAGGACTTGGGGGCAAGAAAGGCACTGCTGAAGAGGCCTTGCTGATCAAGGACAAGGGATGAGAGCAAGGGGCCAAAGTGGAAGCCTGCAAGTTCAGATGCAAACTGAGGGTAGATTGTGGGAGAACTAAACTAAGGTACAGGTCTGTGTTACTGGGCCTTATATAGTGAGGAACGGCACGCATATACCAATACTGAAAGAAGAAGAAAGTGTCAGGAAGATAAAGAGGCTGTACTGTGACTCAGTTGATGAGTCAGAGATAAGTGATAAGAGATAAGGAGGCTATGCATATGAAATGAGAAGCAAGGCTGTGTTGGAAAAGGGGTTGGTGGTGGAAGAAAGGTGAACCCATAGATTACCATGGAGAAGCCATCAACAGAAATGAAAGATAAGTCCAAAATAAGCGAGAAGACAGGAGAAATCATAGCATTACAACCCTGGTAGGCCTCACATCACCAATGAGAGCTAGTCTTGAGGGACACATAAGTTGAGGAGCTAAAAATCCCAGGCCAAGGGACCCGGGGAGCCAGTAACATTGGCAACGGCTTCGTCATTCCACTTGTTGTCCACTTACACCTCATTGGAAGCGGAAAGCAGAGGGATGGGAGAGACCGTGTGACATCGCAGGGGTATGGAAGAATGAGGATAAGGGTGGTGATGAGAATGACTTGGAGAGTGTGGCAGGGATTGTTGGGTATCCAAGGAGGACCCGGAAGAGGAAGCAGATGGGGTGCAACGGCGAGCCTGTGGATGGCTGAGACAATGAGCTTGGACATGTCCTGGAGACCAACGCAGGCAAAGTGGGCATTGGTAGTAAGGGCAGTCTACCCAGCAATGTCCAAGTCAGTGGCATTCGAAGCATGCATCAGCATATCATGGGTGAGACAGGAATAGTACCAGTTGTCTGCCATGTCCAGTTAACCAGGCATCCATCTGAGCCAGACTTCATTCCTCAGCAAAGGTTAATGGAGATGAGGAGGCACTTGGGATACGAGGAGGTTGGTAGGCTGGGGGACAATCCCTGGTGGTAGCAGCCAGCTCTCGAGCATATCTCTCAATCTCAGATAAGAACTTGCCAAACCTAAATTGATACCCAATGGTGACAAGTGCTTTGCAAAGATGGTCATGGACTTCTCGGAGGATGCCAATGACTAGGGTGTAGGTGGCGTCAGCATTGGGGTCGTGGGCATTGTAGTGGTGAATGATATGGTCAATTTGTTTGGTCTCCAAGACAGCTTTGTATAGCGAGAGGAGAGGGAGCCGAGCTCAAGCTGGTTGATGGCCGGAATTGCTAGGTGGGAATCAGTTACTCGGCGTAGCATGTCCTGCACATATGTGTCATTTGAGAAGCTCAATCGGAGATGCTGGGTGGCAGCAGGGAGGTCTACAGCAAGAATAGCAGTATGTAGATCAGATGAAGAAATAGAAGAGACAGAAACTGGGACTATGGGGTCTAACTCAGCTCAACCAATGTGCCAAGCATCGTTTGGGTCTTCATCCCAACTGGCTTGTGCTTCAATAAAGCCTTGAGATGTGGAGTCATTGGTGGCAGACTTGCCACTGACATGTACTGTAACGTAAGATGGATGGGGTCGATGAGTAAGTTGATGATGGATGTTGAAGACGAGGGGACAATAGTGGCATCTTCTTCGGGTATGGTGGAGAGGGAGCATACTTGGTAGGTCATGGCCATGGTGGTATGAGGGAAAGAGAGGATAGGAAAAGCGTTAGAGATGGTTTCATCTTTTATAATCTGAAAGGAGGGCAGCTGTATGTTTTAAATCCCGCTCAGGAACCCATGAATCTTCTTCTATGGAATATCCCTTCTATTAGATCAGGAAGGAACGGAAGGGGGCAGAACCCCTGTGGCATATGATCTTCTCAACTTTGTATTCTTCTTCATCTTCTACTAGTTCTGGCAGAGGTTTTCAGAAGTTCTTACCATGAATTTCATTTTCACAATAAGGAAATAAGAAGGAAGCATAGAAGACTGGGTGGATCTTCCATGTAGAAGGAAGGCAGAGTTGATATGTAATTGGGGACAATACCTTCATGATGGTGAAGGGGCCTTCTCGTTTGGCAGCGAACTTTGGGTGTGCAACAAGGCACTTCAGGTTCCAGGCTTCAAGCCATACCTGGTCTCCTAGGATAAAGGGGGAGAAGCATTGTGCCACCATGGTTTGACAGACTAGTTCATGCACAGCTAAGGCTTCGTCTCTTGCTGTGGATAGGCGGGAGATTCAGTCAGATATGGTGGGGAGATCCAAAGAAAGGAGAATAGAAGGTAGGGCTTGGGGTTTGAAGCCCAACATCAGGAAGAACAGCGATTTCCCTGTGACAGAGTGAGGACAGTGGTTGTGTGTGAATTCTGTGAGGGGAATATGATCAGCCTATGTGGAAGGTTCATTTCTGGAGAACATGCAGAGGTATGTTTCAACTTCCTGGTTGACATGTTCTGTTTCTCTGTCCGTTTTGGGGGTGATAAGTGGTGGAGATTGCCTGCTGGTATCCCAGGATGCATCCAAGTTTCTTGGCGAAGGCAGAAGCAAACTGGGAACCTCAGTCAGAGATGATTTTCTTGTAGCAGCCGAAGTGTGTGTAGACTTTTTTGACAAAGAGAGAGGCAATGCCTTCGGCAGTGACAGTAGTGGTTGTAGGGCAGAGAATTACCCCCTTTGTAAGGCCGTGGTCGACCACAACCAGCAAAGAATCAAACCCAGAAGAGGGGGGAAGACTGGTGATAAGGTCACAAGAGACCTGTTGGAAAGGGCGAGTGCAGGAAGAGCAAATAGGAGAATGAGGGGGGTAAGTGTTGGCCTTGTTTTGATGACAGACAGCACAACCTTCCTTGTATTTGCAAACATAGTGTGCAAGGCCAGGCCACCAATGGGTAGTGCCAATGAGCTGGCAGGTCTTCAGGTAGCTGGAGTGTCCTGCTATTCCATGATCGTGGCACCCAGACACCAATGAGCACTGAAGTTGGTCATTACAGAGGACATAGGTATGACCTTGATAGTAGAGAATGCCATCGCGATAATCCCAGTCAGCATGGTTACAGGCAGCAGAGGAACCCAGAATGGGTGAAGAACGGAGTCAATTGAGAATGATGGGATCTGAGGCCAAGGAGGAGATGAACTACTCATATAAGGCAGTGTCAACGAGATGGACGTGGAATAGGGAATCAGGGAGGAGGATGTCATTGGAGTTGTCATCATCTGAAGCACCAGGGGGAATATGGTCCAGGTGGCAAGAAAGGGCATCAGGACCGGCTAGATCCTTCCCAGGAACATGATTGATAACAAGGTTGAAATCCATCAGGTCAGAAGCCATCATATCATGCCTGGCGGCGATTGAGAAGTTGTGCCTGGCAAAAATATGTGAGGTTCTTATGATTAGTGAAAACCTGAACAGGATGGGAAGAGCCGTGGAGGTAATGTCACCAGGTTTTGAGGGCATGGAGAATAGTAAGGAGTTCTAAATCATGCATATCATAATTCCACTTGGCCGAAGCTAGAGTTTGGGAAAGATAGAAACAGGGGTGCCAGTCACCGTTGGAATCAGTTTGAAGGAGGATGCCACCAGTGGCCCATTTGGAAGCGTCGGTGGCAATGGCAAAGGGATGGTGAACATTAGGGAGCTGCAGGAGGGAGCAAGACATGAATGTCTGTTTCAGTTCATCAAATGTGGCTTGGCAGGTGGGAGCCCAGTGGAACTGTCTTCTTGCTAAGATCAAGAAGGGGTCAGGCAACATTGGAGTACCCCTTGATGAATCTTTGGTAGAAATTGGCAAATCCCAAGAAGCATCGGACCCCCTTCAGATTGGCTGGCAGCTTCCACATGGAGATTCCATCAAGTTTGATGGGATCCATGATGATCTGTCCAGGTTTAACAATCATTCCCAGATACTCCACCTCATAAACATCAAAGACGCATTTCTCCAACTTGAGATGGAGATCAAGCTCCTTCATTCGTTGAAGAACACGCTTGGTATGTTCCTTATATAACTGAGGATCTGGGGAATAGATTAAGAGGTTGTCCACGTAAATAAACAGCCATCCTTCCATGATCATATCATGGAAGGAATCATTCATGAATCTCTGGAACATGGCAGGGGAGTTAGTCATGCCAAAGAACATAACCATGGGTTCAAAAAGACCATGGTGGGTGATAAATGCGCCTTCCACTGATCTCTGTCTTTGACTCGCACGTTGCTGTAACCCCAATGAACATCAAATTTGGTAAAATGTTTGGCGTCTTTGAGTTTATCTACAAGGTCTGTGATCAGTGGGAGGGGATATGCGTTACGAACGGTATGTTCATTCAGGTATCGGTAATCCTGGCATGGGCAGAGTTTGCCGTCTTTCTTCTTAACGAAGAAGAAGGGTGAAGCTTGGGGCGAATTGGAGGGTCAAATCTTGCCGGACTTGAGATTTTCATCAATGAAGTCGTCAGTGGCCTTCTTTTCATCTGTGGACAAGGGATAAAGTTTACCAATTGTTGGAGTGAATGATTACTTGAGATTGATGGTATGATCGTAAGGTTGGGTAGGTGGAAGGGTGCATGCCATGACTTCTGAAAAGACCTTTTGATATGCCTCATACGCAAGGAGAAGCATAGTCTTTGGTTTGTTAACAAGGTCTTTGATGCCAAGGTCAGTGGCTGTTGTATAAGCTTTTACCATTGCCAGGGAGACAGGATGAGAAAGTGTTTATCTCCCTTGACAACTCTATTGATACAATAGGACGTAACTGCTTTGTTGGTGAAGTCCTCGGATTGAAGAAATTCTTGATTCTGGGTTTCAAGATAGTCGAAGAGCTGTCTATCCCATTCATGAGTTACAACAGCATGGTGTACTGGGTGGGGTTCTACTTGGTAGTAACCAGGGAAGGTTTTACTAGCTTCCTCAGCAGACATGGACCAAGCTAGGAGGTCTTTAGATTCATCGGTGGATTCTGAGACTGTAATATGGTTGGACTCCCAATCGATCATAGGGTTGACGTGTTGGAGCCATGGAAAGCCGAGGATCAGGTGATCTGCTCCACATCCCATGATGTGGAAGTGGACTTTGCTGGTTACCCCTCCAATGGAAACATAGAGGGTCATGACGAATTTGATGGTCCCTTTGGTGTTAAGGGAACCATCAACATTTTTGACTGGTATGGGCTGAGGTAATCAGGTACAGGGTATCTGATGCTTGCAAACAAACTGCCAATCAAGAGAGTTGATGTGGGCATCGGAGTCAATGAGGGCGATGATGTCAACATTTTTTAGGGTATGCAAGGGGACAATCAAGTGCAAGGGCACGAATAGTGATTTCTTGGATCTAGATTGTACAGGCACGTAACTAGAGGGGAAAATAGGAGAGGCTGACGTCGAAACAGACTCTCCTTTTAAAAAGACTGGACTTTGTTGACAAGAATCTCATTGTCTTCATCGTCATATTCCATCAAGTTCAGGATTTCTCCTGTCTCTTCTTCATCAGTCTTCTTTACTACTATGTCAACATCTTTCTGCTTCTCCACTACTGAGGCCACTTTGACATTGGCAAACTTGGTTTTGCAATTCAGTACCAAATGGCCAGAGAAACAACACTTGAAGCACAGGTTCTTGTCCCTACACTCTTTGCATGTTTCAGGCATGAGTTTTCGGGAACGAGGGATGGTGATGGCGTCCACCTCCATAGCATTGGGGTCAGCAGCTTGAGGAAGAGAGAAAGACCAAGTAGTGGTAGTCGGGGGAGAAGAGTGAGAATTGCATGCCTTTATTTCTTTGGCTCGCTCCCAAGCGGCAGAGAATGATGCCATCTTTTGATACCACTTATCAATGGATGTGGGAACGGGATCTATGGATATAACCCTTATCATTAGGTTTGCCAGTATACTGGCAGAGTAGTAACCAATAAGGACATTGTCATCTGTAATACTGGCGTAGGCAGCATGAGTTTGGAACTCAGTGGAGTAGGCACCAAGGGTCAGGAAATAGGTCCCTCTGGAGAGGACCATACGTTTGGAGGATAGCCAGGCGATGGACTGGCTGATGATGTCGTGGTGTTGAAATGCCTTATTGAGTGTCTCGACAAAAGAGGCCCAGGTCCCTATTGAGATGGAACCATCGGAGGTGACAGAGCTGGTCCTGAAGGTGGTTGTCCAGCTGAGAGCGGACCCTTTTGTCATGAATGACAACACGAAAGCGATTTTCTTTGCTTAGGTGTTGTAGATATCAGCATTAGTAACAAGATAGAAGATGGCAGAGTTCAACCAGGCTTGGTACTCAGCGTACATCCCAGCAAACTCCTTTGGGGTATTGAGCCGGAGTTCCATAGGCTTGGCAGAGGAGGTCATGGCGAGGGGACAAGTGACCAGGGTTTTGGGTGAAGGCTGGGTTGAAGGTGTGACTGGAGAGGGTCGCGAGGTCAAGGGTTGGATAGCAGGTACTGTGGTATTGCTGTCTGGGCTGGGATTGGAAGCAGAGTCTGAGCTGATGTCTGGGATGTTTGGAGGGGGTTGTCAAGCAACCCTCCAAGCAGGATTAATGGAAGGTGAGTGGCAGGGAGGCACGATGGAGAATGATACGGCTTATGATAGTAGTGGCCATGCAGAGATAGTTTAGTTCTTTTGTTACGTGTGGACTGGGTAGGTTCGCACGTAGCCTGCAAAAGTGGAAGTTGCAGACAATGGCTTTGGCAGCAAGGACTTGGGGGCAAGAAAGGCACTGCTGAAGAGGCCTTGCTGATCAAGGACAAGGGATGAGAGCAGGGGGCTGAAGTGGAAGCCTGCAAGTTCAGATGCAAACTAAGGATAGATTGTGGGAGAATTAAACTAAGGTACAGGTCTGTGTTACTGGGCCTTATATAGTAAGGAACAGCGTGCATAGACCAATACTAAAAGAAGAAGAAAGTGTCAGGAAGATAAAGAGGCTGTACTGTGACTCAGTTGATGAGTCAGAGATAAGTGATAAGAGATAAGGAGGCTATGCATATGAAATGAGAAGCAAGGCTGTGTTGAAAAAGGGGTTGATGGTGGAAGAAACATGAACCCATAGGTTACCATGGAGAAGCCATCAACAGAAATGAAAGATATGTCCAAAATAAGCAAGAAGACAGGGGAAATTGTAACAGAACTGCTTGCAGGTAGAAGTCCTGAGTAAACAGCTTGTAGCTGAATAGCTTAATTATACCAAGCCATAAGGGCCAGGTTTATATACTGTACAAAGCTTGTTTGTACCTATTAGTATATGAGTATAAGTAGTAAAGCCCATAACCCTGGGTAGAGGGTATGATGTCATAGCTGATGGACCATGACATCATAGCTGAGTATTGTAAGAGTAATAGCCAATAGTACAAAGGGCTTATTGGCAATAGCTAAGAATACCTGATGGTACAAGACAGTCAAAGAATAATGTCATAGGATTCTAGCCTATGATGTCATGACCTATGAATAAATAGTCTAGGCTCAAGATATAAATAGCAGTATCAGTACATCAGCATACTTACCCAAAGTCTGAAATAACTGAGTTACTGGACTTCTTATGCTATTGAAATTACTGGTATAACTGGGGACTTAGCCTCTAAATTACTGAATCTACTGGAATTACTGGAATTACTAGCAGACTTAGCCTCTAGGTTACTGGATCTACTGGAATTACTGGAATACTGGAATACTAGAGTTCTTATTCTGCTGAAAGTGCTTGAATACTAGAGCACTTGACTTTGTTATGACTTCCTTTATCTTCTTCCCACTTTTGGACTTATCTTCCTTTTCTCTTGATGGCTTCTCCATGGTAACCTGCGGGTTCACCTTTCTTCCACCATCAAGCTTCTTCCCACATGTACTGTGCTTCCTATATTATATGCACTGCCCTTATCTTTATCACTGATCAATTGAGTCACTACATAGCCTTGTCATTTCTGCCCATCAACTGGGCTCACTTCCATTCTTCAGACCTTCTCTATCACCAGTAGGGTACCCACCTCAGTCAGCCCTTACTGTGTGGGTCCTCATTTCCCTTTCTTGTCTTGGTCCATGCACATTTCCTCGTACTATATAAACCCTAGTAGCACGACCATGTACTCTAGTTTTGAGCTCTGCAATTCTAGCTTTAGTTTTGCCATGCAAACCCATCAATGTCAACCACTCATCTCCTCGTCTCAGCAAGGCTCCTCTAGGCCTTTCTCATTCCAATTAGCAAGGCCCTTCTAGTCCTAGTCTTTGTCTGGAAATACCTGCTGTGTATTTTCCATCCTCGCCTTTGAACCTCTGTGGCTACGTGGGAACCTACCCAGTCCACACATAACAGACTTCTGAGTTACTGGATGTGCTGCAATTACTGGGTTACTGGGTTACTGGATTACTGGATCACTGAATCACTGTGTTACTGGACTTCTTATTTACTGAAATTACTTGAGCATTTAAATGCTTGAATACTTGACTACTTGGCTACTGACTTGACTGGCTCCAGTCAGTCCAGTCCAGTCCAGTCATTTCAGACATTCCATGTTCTAGTAAGTCTAGTAAATCCAGTCATTCCAGACTTTTTGTAAGTTTGCTGATGTACTAGAAAGCCTCCTTTCTAGACCCTGGTAGAATGGAATAGAATGAAGGACATAAATCTACCGGTTTGACAGTACCTAACTGTGAAACTGTAACATAATGTAGCATTGTGCCAAAACAAGTGGTTTTCAGGCAGGCCGCTTGGTCTGAGTTATGGCATTGCTCATGTGCTCAACATCAGGGTGGACAGTTGTTGGCATGATCCACAAGACATGTTACAGGTGTGCATTTCATATGTGTTTGACATGGCTAATTGTACTGTTTCACTCCAGCATGCATCTTCCGATGGGTATATGTCTCTTGGCTGCTATAGGAGCTCAACAGCTATCTGTTTTGTATCAGCCATTCCCCATGGCATCTAGGAGCTCATTCACAGATGTGTGGCTGATTAATGTGCACTTAGCTTCAAGGTTTCAGTGACAGAAGAAGCAATCAACCATATTTGCAATGTATGCATCAGGAAAAAGCAACCATACAACATTGTGCAATGTAGAACATATTGCAGCAGTTGTGCCTATCATCTTCTCCCTTCAACATTGAGTACATAATATGAGTAAACACTGATAAATCTCAATGTAGTACATAAAAAAGTAGTGTACTATGTTGACAACATAGTAGAGTATACAACTATGTATGCTATGTGGTCACCATTTTAGCTTGAGCACACAGTCAACAATAAGCAGCAAAGCAATTGATAGCATTCACATAATATAGCCATTAAAGATAATAGATCTATGCTTTGTTCTGGTCCTCACCCTCACCCTTGCCCTTGCCCTCTTCCGCATCCTCATCCTCGCCAACTGACTCTACCTTGTCCACCAGTTCCATTTCCTCATTGTCCTCTGCCAATCCAAATCCATTGTTCTCGAAAGCATCATTATCCTCAAAGGCATCATTATCCTCAAAGGCATCATTATCCTCAAAGGCATCATTGCCCTCTGCCCACAAGTCCTTCTCACTTACAGTATGAGCCTGCTCCTCATATTTGACTGGTTCCTCTATTGTCCTCTCAACCTCCCAGGCCTCACATATAGCATTCATGAATGCGTGGGTGGGTAACAATTTCTTATCTTGCTTTATAGCTGAGAGCATAGCTCCTGCATGCACACTGTCATTGAGCAGTTAGCTACATGTGTCAATGTGGTTGTGAACACACCATCTGTTTGTATACACCTGCTCTAGTAACTTGTTGAGTAGCTTGTAGTCAGTAGTCACTTTGTCAAATTCATAAGGTGGGCAGTAAGTTCTTTTAGTATACATCCGAGCTTGTACAAGACACGGTCGATGACCTTGACCAATAGATGTCATTCCCATTGTCAGTCAGAGGGAGGGTGGGAGGGTGGGCAGGCAGGCAGGCAGTAAGTTCTTTCAGTATATGGCTGAGCTTGTACAAGACGTGGTCGATGACCTTGACCAATAGATGTCATTCCTGGTCTCCCAGCATAGACTGGCAGCAGCAATAGCAGTGGTGTCAGATGACAGAAGGCAACATGGTCAAAGATCTGGACCAATGATCATCAGTCGGAGGGTGGGTGGGAGGGCGGGCAGGCAGTAAGTTCTCTGCAGTATACATCTGAGCTTGTACAAGATGCAGTTGATGACCTTGACCAATAGATGTCATTCCTGGTCACCCAGTGTAGACAGGCGGTGGTGGCGATAGCAGTGGCATCAGCTAACAGCAACTTGCGGGAGGGGAGGTTGAAGAGATGTTCAATGAGCTTGACCAGACTGGTGGAGGCAGTGATAGCAGATGACTCTTGTACATATTAGTGACTTCTGGGGGGTAACCATTGGTGCATAGCCTGGTGGAGGAGTAACAATGACATATCCTGTGGCTGGCAGATTAGTATCCAGTTCTTCATCTGTAATGTAGTGCTTGTGCTTGTGCTTGCTACCAGGCGAGCCCACTAGTCCATACAGCAGAAATAATGTATGATTAGCACAGTAGTTAGCTCAAAAATGTGTTATATCTCTTACAGTAATCATGAATGCCCACTTGTTTGATACATCAATGATGAATCACTGGTATACTATGCAACTCGGGGCTATAAGCGATACATCACCAGTGGTCCCAACATAGTAACTGTTTCGGCCATCGATATCACCTGGACTATACAGTGACTCCAAAAAGCGTTACAATAACTAACCCCAAACCGGGGCGCGAAGCGCCCCGCAACCACCCGTGGGAATATCGCTTCGCTTTGGTGAGGCCAAACAAAGTACAAACCCTTGACTACAAATTGGTCCCTGGGTCATGTGATTTGGCCTAGGGGTTGCAAAGATATGACCGTTTTAAAACAGGAACACCATTGTAACAGTTTTTGGACTTTTGTAATACTGGGGGTATTTGGTATAAATTAGTACTTGGTATACCCTCCTTTGGCTTTAACCACAGC
>JBBPJJ010000981.1:0-12421 GCA_038088635.1 Veloboletus limbatus
ATTTTTCAACAGGATAATGATTCTAAACATACCTCTAAAAAGGCCAAGGAGTGGATGGAAGACAATAATATCACTCTTCTGGATTGGCCTCCACAGTCTCCAGACCTCAATCCCATTGAACACCTTTAACACTATATAAAAAAACAACTTCGCCAATATCCAAGACAAGCTAAGGGGGTTTGGGAGATATGGAATAGAGTTGTAGAAGTGTGGGAGAAAATAGAGCCAGAAGAGTGTCAGAAGTTGATTGAAAGTATGCCTAGAAGAATAGAAGCAGTAATCAAGGCAAAAGGAGGGCATACCAAGTACTAAAAGAGCATTGACTATATATGTGAAGGACACTTAAATAATTGTCCCAATGAGTATCAGTTTTGAATTGCATGTATCTCCATGGTTCCTGATCCACATTACATAATGTATTTATCATTGCCTAGCCAAGGGTACCAGCCTCCTTTCATACACCAACACTTTGTTTATATCTGTTTATGTGCAAATGATACCCAATGAACAATCAAAAAGTGTCAAACATTGGGACAATTTTGTGACTGTAAGTGCTAACTGGATTGGACAGACTTTCTTGCATAGCTCCTATTGCTCTACCTCATCCATTTCATCCACTTCATTGACCCATCCATCAAGATTATCATTCTCGACCACTTCATCATCAGCTTCAACTCCTTCTGCAAACATTACCATTTCGTCTTCAATTCCCTTGCTGAATTCAGCTAAATCCCGGGCGAGTTCTACTTCATCTGGTGTCAAATCATCAAGTTCTTTCTGTCCTATTCCAGGTTTTGTCTTAAACTCAAATGCACCCGACAATGACTTTGAAACAAGGTGTTGTTGCATATGTACTGACATGTTAGAACCAATGACCTTGTAGCTCAGTGGTTAGAGCCCCTGGTGCAGTTCCAGGTGGTCCTGGGTTTGAATCCCTGTGAGGTCACTATTTACTTGGGTAGTTCCATTTGTTGAAGTGCTGTGCCACATGTGTTTCAACACAAAGCTGACCATGTGCAGAAAACACCGTGTGTGCAATGCATGGCCACCAAAGTGAAACAGCTTGATCTCAAGCTGGTTGATCATTGCAGTGTTGTTTGTAGCATTGTCATATGTTATGCCAAGTATCTAGCAATGGGTAAGTGTGCATTTTGCTTCACATACATCAAACTGACCTTCTCAGATAGCCCAAAGTTTGCCAGGACCTGTTCAAACACACTTGCAAGTGCCTCACCTGTGTGTGGCTTCACTGATGAGTCAGCACAGCATGAAACATGAACAAGGTAAGTGTTATGATCAGAAGAGGACCCTACTATCAATATCAAATCTGTCATCTTACTCAAGAGTGGCAGCATTCTGTTCGAAACCACCACCACCATAGCAGCTGCATGGATTCAAAGTCAAGCCATAAAGGAACACCTCATAGCTGACCTAAGCCTTCCAGCTCACATCAAAGAAAGAGTCTACCCCGTCCTTGTCCAATGTGTCCCTATACATACATCACAATGTTCCTGACCCAGAACTCCATCACATGATAGAAGAAGAAAACAACTTGCCACCTCATGCTAACGTCTCCTTCAGATGAATCAAAATCCTCAATCGTCACTCTGCCAATCAAACCAAAGTGCATGCTATCCTCTCCCTCAATGACCAAACCTCCTCTCTAGAGATGGCATGTGCATTGACAAAGACCGACTCTTCCCATGCAAAAGACAAGATAGAGCCACTTGCTGTGTCAAATGTCAAGGTTGGGGCCACATTGCCTGCAACTTCAGCAAAACAGAGGATTCTTGTGGCTCCTGTGGCAACCACCACCACAACTGCATAGACCCTTTTTATTTCTATTGCTTGAACTATGTGACACCCGGCCATACCAGCTACAGTAGATCCTGTTCAGCATTTATCCAAATGCAACCAACTTGATGCCAACTGCCCTGAGAACTCTATGCCATACTTCCCAATGGATGAGGAATGGATGCATGTCTTCCTCCCTTCCAATCCAGCCAGACCAACAAAGGCACTGCGCTCTTCTGAGAATCCTACCCAATCTCAGTAACCCCCACTCTGCCAAACCCTCCTAGACATCACCCAACTCACAAGAAACCAGCCCCCATCACAATGTGAACAGAAAGACCAAAGGGCATGACACCCACTACCATCCTGTCCCAACACTCCTGGTCAACACAACCCCCACATGAGTCGACAAATGAACTCATCAGGCATCACCTTTGTACACCACCATCCCACCTGATCTTGACCTCAGCCATCTAACAGCTCTTTTCACTCAACCAATCAATTGTTAGGTGAAATCCAAGAATACCTTATCATACTCAACAATGATTGATTCGAACACAAGCCCCAACACATCACTCAACATATGGCAACAAAACCTCAATACCTCGCTCCCTGTCAACAAGCCCTACTCAACAGCAAGGAAGTCAAAAACTGGAATGTCTACACCCTACAAGAACTGCATGTATACTGCATGGGCAACACCTTCTGCCCACACACTCTTTACCCCATCTATCCATCCACCAGATACACTGACGAAGAATCCCACTATAGAACCATCATGCTAGTGGCTGCCACCATCAACACCAACAGCTGGTACCAAATCCCATTCCCATCCAGGGATGTAGTCATTATCCAATTCAAGAGCCCTTTTAGGAACTCCACGATCATCAATATCTACAATGACATCAAATCAAAAGAAACTGAAAACCTTCCTCAATTCTCATGCTCATATACTATGACCCAACCCTAACGACCATGTGATATGGCTAGGTGACTTCAACCATCATCATCCTCTCTAGGAGGATGAGAGAAACTCACACCTTCTAATTAAACATTATCTCAACAAGGCAAAACAACTAATTTGTTTACTCGCAGATCACTCCATGTTTATGACCCTATTGAAGAACACTCCAGCACTTCAAGCTTCAAACATGAAGAATTGGACCCGAGTTGACAACATTCTCTGCATGGACCACTCATCAGAACTCTTCATCTTATGCAACACTGACCCCACCAAAAGAGGACCCACAACAGATCATGTGCTGATCATAACCAAAATTGACCTCAACATACCAATCCCAATATCCAAGCCCACCCAAAACTTCCGTGATGTAGATTGGAAGGAGTTCAACAAATCCCTCAAGACTAAGCATTCCACTATATCTCTGTTACGATTCTTCATTCTTTTGTTCGTCTTCTCGCTTTCTCTCTTCCATACTTTCCATCTTGATGACTCTTCCACAGTAGCCCACGGGTTCGCCTTTCTTTTGTCATCAAGATTACGAGTACTTTCCTTCCTTCCGATTCCTCAGCCTTTGGTAGCTGACTCACTAATTGAGTCATACTTAGCCTCATCATTCCTCGCCCTTCAACAGGGTTCTTCCCGCTTCTATCACATTCCATAACATTTCTTTATCTATCCTTCTTTATCCTTTTTCCTTTCATAGTCTTGGTCCGTGCTAGCCTTTCACAAGTATATAAACCATATTAGCACAACCTGTATTTCCTAACTTTGAGCTCTGCAATACTACCCTAGTCTTGCACCCTTGACGACTTCGGTCTCCTGATTCCTCAGTCCAGCTAAGGCTCTTCAAAAGAGGCCTTCCCAGTCCTGGTCTTTGCCCCGGTCCTAGTCAACTTGCAGATACGTGCAAGCTTACCTGGCCCACACGTAACAAAAGATCAAAGTTACCCTTCTGCACAGCCACTACTATCGTGAGCCATATCTTTCTTCGTCCTGTCTTCTAGTACTCACAGAACGTCGAGAAAAACTGCTCAACATCCACCCCCAGTTATCCGAGAATCATCTGATGATGAAGAACTCTCAGAAACCTCTGACCAAGACGAAGATAACAAAGAAACTTCACTAGTAACACCAGTCCAACCTTTGCCTCGATCCCTTGCACCTGCTCAACCTTTGCCTCGACCCCTTGTTGCTACACTACCAATGACTAACCAACCCACTGAATTACGACTCAATGCTCCTCAGGAGTTTGATGGAACTTATTCCAAATACCCGGGATGGTTCAACAACATTGTGTTCTACCTCAGCACCAACTCAGAGATTTACAACAATGATGCCAAACAAATTGCCTTCACCCTCTTGTACATGAATAAAGGATCGGCCAAAAGCTGGGCATCTACCTTCCACGTTAGTTGCATACAAAACGATGGCACTCTCAACATGGGTACCTGGGCTTCTTTCACGGCTAAGCTCAACAGGGGATTTAAACATAACGATGTTGTCAATCAAGCCATCGGATGGCTTTCCATGAAGAAGATGGTCTTGAGTAAAGGCATGTTCACCCCTTCTCTCAGCCTCTACACCACTGAATTCCAGACCAATGCTGCACGTGCCAGTATTACCGACCACAACATTTTGATCAAATACTACTCTGCTGGAATCCCTTCAAACCTGATGATGCGTATTATGACCATGGACCCAGTACCAGACTTGATCGATAAATGGTATGAAAAAGCTGCATCTTTCAATGCAACCCGGGAAAGAGTCAGGGAAATCAAAGCGTGTACCTCTCATACATCCGCTCCAATCTCATGTCCTTTCTTCTTTCCCCATAAGGACCCAAATGCCATGGAAGTTGATACAGCTACAGTCACCAGACCACCCAAACTCACACCGGAATCCTGCAAAGAATGTCAAGAACAAGGACTCTGTTTCAAGTGTCGTCTTCCCGGACATTTGGCCAATAAATTCAAGACCTGCTTCATCAACACCAAAGCTACTTGGAGAGAAAAGAAGCAAGAAGATGTTGATGTAGTTGTGAAAAGAACTGACGAAGAAGAGACAGGAGAAATCCTGGACTTGATGGAATGTGACGACGAAGATGACGAAATCCTCGTCAACAAGGTCCAGTCTTTTTAAACGGAGAGTCTATAACGACGTCAGCCTGTCCTTCCCATACTAAGTACTCGCCTGTACAATCTAAATCCAAGAAATCATTATTCATAACTGCCACATTATCGATTCCTGCAAGTACCAAGAAAACTGTCGTCACCACCGCCCTCATAGACTCTCGAGCACATATCAATTGCCTCGATTGGGGATTCGCTCGAAAGAATCAGAGCCCTTTCACCCGACTACCAAATCCGATCCCCGTCAAGAATGTTGATGGATCTCTGAATGTCAAAGGGACTATCCATTTCACCACCGATCTTTACATCACAATCGGGCACACTACCACCAAAGTTCTTTTCCATGTTATGGGTTGCGGAAACGATTGCATCATCCTAGGATTCCCATGGCTTCAGCAAGAAGATCCTATTATCAATTGGAAAAGAAACCAACTACAGCTTAGACCAGAAACCAACCGATCGAATGACCTCACCGCCGAAATTAAGAAACATACCCAGAAAACCCAACAAGCCTCTGGATATTACAAAATCGAACCTCAAACAGTACGCCATGCCTCGATAACCCATGAATTCGACAAAAAACTTTACGACTACCTCAAAACAAACAATGAAGATTTCCTCCAACCCAAAGATCTTACCAAGAAAGTGGTAATCTTATTGCATCAATCATGTCATCAAGGGAGACAAACGTTATCTAACTCCACGATGCGTATCTCCTGCTATGGTAAAAGCTTACACCACGTCAACAGATTTAGCCATACAAAACTTGGTCCATAAACCAAAAATAACTCTCCCAGCCGAATACAATGACTATCAATCAGTATTCTCAGAAGTAGCAGCAGGAACCTTACCACCTATTCGACCTTACGATCATGCAATCAACCTGAAAGGCTCTTTCATTCCCAAAATCGGTAAACTCTACCCATTATCCACTGATGAAACCAGAGCAGCAGACGACTTCATTGAGGAACATATCAAATCTGACAAAATCCGTCCCTCAAATTCCCCACAAGCCTCACCATCCTTCTTCATCAAAAAGAAAGATGGTAAACTTCGCCTCTGTCAAGATTATTGTTACCTAAATGACCATACTGTCCAAGACGCTTATCCCCTACCACTCATTACTGATCTAATCAACAAACTAAAGGCAGCAAAGCATTTTATCAAGTTCGATGTCCAATGGGGGTATAACAACGTTCGGATCAAAGACAGTGACCAATGGAAAGCAGCGTTCATTACACATCGAGGGTTATTCGAGCCAATGGTTATGTTCTTTGGAATGACTAATTCCCTGGCCACCTTCCAGCAATTTATGAACAACTCGTTCCACAATATGATAGTGGAAGGATGGTTGGTCATTTACATGGACAACTTACTAATTTACTCTCCTGATAAAGTCACCCACGAACAAAATACCAAACGAGTTCTCCAACGGATGACCGATCTGGACTTACATCTCAAACTGGAGAAATGTGTTTTCGACACATCCGAAGTTGAGTACTTGGGAATGATTGTCAAACCTGGCCAATTAGCAATGGATCCAGTCAAACTGGATGGTATCTCCACTTGGAAAGTACCAACTAGCCTTAAGGAAGTACGCTCTTTCTTAGGATTCGCTAACTTTTATCGTCATTTTATCTGGGATTACTCTACCCTAGCTCGCCCCCTCATCGATCTCACTAAGAAAACCGTTCCATGGGACTGGACGCCAGCTTGTCAAACCACCTTCGATACACTCAAAATGAAATTCTTAACCAAACCTGTACTTCACCTTCCTGATGTTACCAAACCCTTTGCCATCGCTACTGATGCTGCTAAATGGGCAACTGGCTGCATCCTTCTCCAATCCGACACTAATGGGGACTGGCACCCCTGTTCCTATCTTTCCCAATCCTTTGCACCTGCCAAGCGCAATTATGATATCCACGATCGCAAACTTCTCGTGCCTTACATGCCTGGCGTCATTATTTTATTAGCTCTGCCTCACCCATTCAGGTCTTCATCGATCACAAAAAACTCACCTACTTTCACCAGGTGCAACTGCTGAATCGTCGACAGGCCCGTTGGCTATTGGATCTTCAGGACTTCGACCTGACAATCAGCCACGTCCCTGGAAAATTACTGTCAGGTCCCGATGCTCTCTCTCGCCGACCTGACCATATTCCTGCGGATTCCCCCCCTGACAATGCTGATGTAACCCTACTACCCGACTCTTTGTTTGTCAACCTTATTGACGTCGCCCTTGATCGTCAAATTGGCGCCGCCTCTGCCTCCGACCCCATCATTCTCAACTGGCTTAATCCCCAGCCTTTGCCTGGTTCTTCCGCGACCTGCACTCCTTCCAACTGGTCCTACACGGACAGTAAACTTTATTATCAGGGCTGCTTATATGTTCCTTGTAATGACACCCTTCGGCGCTCCATTGTGTCTGGATGCCATGATCACGAAACAGCAGGACACCCGGGCTACTTCAAGACTTGCCAGTTGGTCACTGCACACTACTGGTAGCCCGGTTTAGCCCAATACATCCGTCGTTATATTACTGGTTGTGTGGTCTGTCAGTGTAACAAGGTTAACACTCATCCCACCACCCCTCCACTCATCGCTATCCGTTCCGTCTGCACTCGCCCATTCCAACAGATCTCTTGCGACCTCATCACCGGTCTCCTAAGCCAGCTTCGATGCTCTCTTGTCTTGGTCGACCATGGCCTTACGAAGGGGGTAATTCTCTGTCCCACGCCGTCACCGCCGAAGGCATCGCCTCACTGTTCTTTACCCACATCTTTACCCGGTTTGGCCTTTATGAAAAGATTATCTCAGATCGAGGTCCCCAGTTTCCCTCTTCCTTTGCTAAAGAATTAGGGAGACTTCTTGGTTACGAACTCGCTATCTCCACCGCCTACCACCCTCAAACTGACAGAGAAACGGAACGTGTGAACCAGGAGGTAGAAACCTATTTACGGATCTTCTGTGGGAGTGAACCAACGACATGGGCCACTCACATCGCAATGGGCAGAATTTGCGCATAACCATCGTCCTCACTCAGTCACCGGAAAATCACCGTTCTTTCTCATGATGGGCTTCAAACCCCAAGCCTTACCTTTAGTTATCCCATCATCAGACCTTCTGGCAGTTAACCAACAGATGTCACTCCTCACAACCACACGAAATGAAGCTCTCGCTGCCCATAAACTCGCTAGACAAACCATGGCAGCCAGATCCAAACAACGGTTTACTCCGTTTAAACCTGGAGAACAGGTATGGTTAGAAGCAGGAAATCTAAACGCCTTGTAGCTAACTCCAAGTTTGCCACAAAAGGAGAAGGACCATTCACCATCACGAAGGTCCTCTCACCAATCACATACCAACTACGCCTCCCAACAACATGGAAAATTCACCCCATATTCCATGCCTCTCTCTTATCTCCCTACCATGAAAACGACACTTACGGACAGAATTTTCCACAGCCACCACTGGAACTAATAGAAGGAGAAGAAGAATACAAAATCGAAGAGATCCGACGCCATCGGGGTTCCGCAGCACACTGCTCCTTCCTAATCCGATGGAAAGGATACACAGCCAAAGAAGACTCGTGGGTTCCCAAGTGGAACTTGAAACATTCCGCAGCACTGCTAGCCGACTATAAAAAACATCACAAACTCTGAAACTCCCCATCCATTCCTTCCTCTTCAATTTTATGTTCGACTTCGTCCCCAAAGAAAAACTATCACATTTTACATTTCGTTTTCGTTACAAAGTCCCAAGTTCCCATTCATTACAGCACGCTTACTTTTGTCGATATGATTACTGCCCCTTTCATCACACTTTTTTATTTCTCTCCATCTTTTCCTTTCTCTCATTCACCATGGGCATGACCTATGCCGTTCGCTCCGTCTCCCCTATTCCAGAACTAGTCGACAACACTCCCTCATCGATGTCCTCCTTCGTCACTGCCCCAGAATAAGTCCGCCTCCAACTTCATGAAGATCAAGAAGAGCAAGACGACTCTGACTCGATAACCGCAGACACAGGGTGGGGAGAGAATCCCGACGATGCCTGGCGGGTGGCGAGATCCGCATTAGATACACCAGATCCTTTCACTACTCATCCTATTAGTTCTCACCCACTGATTTTGTCAGTTTTTCTCCCCCCAGTGTCTCACCGTCTCCGCACCAATATGCCAGATGACACATATGCGCAGGTACTCCTCCACTGCATCACAGACTCCCAATTGGCTATCCCAGCCATCAGCCATCTCGACTACGGATCCCCTCTCCTTGCTCTATACAAAGCCCTCATCGAAACTGAGCGCATTGATCTCCTGGTACGGAATAATTCTACCAATCCCAACGCCCACGTCACCCTCATCGTGGGAGTCCTTCGACATATCAGAGATCACCTGCAAGGGGCTCTCATCACCATGGGGTACCAACTCCATTTTGGAAAATTCATGGCTGACATCGAACATTATACCTGGGAACTAGCCCTTGCACAAGGAGTCCAACCTCCTCCCTATTCGTCTCACTCGACCCCGAGTGCTTCCTCCTCCCCTCTTGACCCTGCTGTGGAAGCATCATTGGCCCACACTGATGAATGGCTTGCTGGACTTGGTGGCCAGTTGATCCTACCTCCTAACCATCCCCGATACCTTGAAGCATGCTTCGAGTGCCACTAACTGGGTCACCATCGCGCCCAATGCCCCCAGTACCAATGCCCACTATGCCTTGTGTGGGCTCCAGGACATGCTCAGGTCCGATGTCCCAGTCGACCTCGACCTCGACCATCCCGTCGCCCGGCTTCCTCATCATCATCGGGTTCGTCCATCACCCAACACTCCTTCTTGGGTCCCTCCCCACGCCCAACCATTTGTTTCTCTGCCCCTCGTCGTCATCGCACTGTTTCCCCCATCTCTCCACTCCCCGACGACGGCACCTACACCAACGTCACCAGTTCCCCTGGTGCTTCTGCTCTGGACCTCTAGTCGACCCCACTGCGTATGTGTCCTTCAAGAACTGGTTCTCATCGGAGACTCGAGACGTAACGGGGGGTAATGTTACAATTCTTCATTCTTTTGTTCCTCTTCTCGCTTTCTCTCTTCCATACTTTCCATCTTGATGACACTTCCACGGTAACCCACGGGTTCACCTTTCTTTTGTCATCAAGATTACGAGTACTTTCCTTCCTTCCGATTCCTCGGCCTTCGGTAGCTGACTCACTAATTGAGTCATACTTAGCCTCATCATTCCTCGCCCTTCAACAGGGTTCTTCCCACTTCTATCACATTCCATAACATTTCATTTCTTTATCTATCCTTCTTTATCCTTTTTCCTTTCATAGTCTTGGTCCGTGCTAGCCTTTCACAAGTATATAAACCATATTAGCACAACCTGTATTTCCTAACTTTGAGCTCTGCAATACTACCCTAGTCTTGCACCCTTAACGACTTCAGTCTCCCGATTCCTCAGTCCAGCTAAGGCTCTTCAAAAGAGGCCTTCCCAGTCCTGGTCTTTGCCCTGGTCCTAGTCAACTTGCAGATACGTGCGAGCCTACCTGGCCCACACATAACAATCTCCACCTAAACGAATCACCACTAAACCAGAATTTCATTCAGCAATGTACCATCTAATGAAGGCGATCATGGACACCATCGAGGACAGTGTCCCAATTACCAAACCCAGTCCACACTCTAAGCACTGGTGAACATGCAACCTATCAAACATGAAGAAGGTGTTATGATTTTTCTTACCGTCTTCCCTGTTTTGGACTTATCCTTATTTTCTCTTGATAGCTCCTCCATAGTAACCCACAGGTTCACCTTTCTCCCACCATCAAAGCTTCTCCACCACGTGTTTGTCTTCTATGCATTGCCTCTTTCATTTCTGTCTTATCTCTGACTCATCAACTGAGTCTGTATATAGCCTTCTTCATTTACACCTGTCAACCAGGTCTTCCATTCCAATGCTTCTCTAAGCATCACCTTCTTATCTTTCACCCTAGACCCTGCATCACCCTTCGCCGATGCAGTACTCATACCCTTAGCCCTGCACTGCCTACCACCAGTGCAGTCCTCCTTTTCCTTTCTTATCCTTGGTCTGTGCTCACTTCCTTAGGGTATATGAACCCTTGTAGCACAACTATGTACTTTAGCTTTGAGCTCTGCAATCTTAGCTTCAGTCTTTGCTTTGCAACCTCATCAACTTCAGTCCCCTTGTCTTCATGTCTAGCAAGTCATTGTTATTGCCTTTCTCGTCCTTGTTGGCAAGGCCATCCTGGAGCCTTTCCAATCCTAGTCCAGAAGCACCCATTGAATGCCTTCCGCTCCAGTCCTAGTCCCTATGTCCCCTTGTGCCTACATGCAAACCTACCCGGTCCATGTTACGTTTCCTTATCCATTTCTTCTTTCATCTATGCCTTTTGTATCTTTCGCCCTGATGACCTCTTAACAGTAACCTACAGGTTCACCTTTCTTTTCATCAGGATGACACACGTTTATTCTTTGCTATTTGATACTCTATGCATTGTGGTTACCTGGCTTGAGGTGTAAGAGAGATGGTGTGATAACAAGTGATGTGCGAACATGGTTTTGAATGAGAGAACTGTAAGTGTACACATGTGGTGGTTGGACGAAAAACTATAGGTTTTTCCTGCCTGAAACTGGACCCAAACTTGTTGGGTGAGAGCAAGCTGTGACCCATAGGGATAGGAGTGAGCGATGCAGAAAGGCATAGCCTGTAGCCCTGATAGTAGGAGCAGATAAAGACATACCAGTGAAATGGTTTTCTATCTTACTGGGGGAAGAATGTAGTGATGAAGACTGTTGAGCAGGTCTGAGTGATGTTGCAGGAAAGGAGCTAGGACGAGTGCATGGTGATGGAAGTACCCTGTGAACGCTTCGGTTGACCATCTACCCATGGTTTTGACAACATCAAAGGGGGTGCCAAGTAGTAGATAATGGAGCGTCCTGCCGATCTGCAGGCTGTGTTCCTTGAGATCTGGGATGTTGGGGTGAGATCTGGTGATGAAGTCAATCTGTTTCATCACTTCTTTCTTGGAGAGTGGTCTCATGGAGCCCGAAGCATGCTTCCACAAGAAAAGATGCACACTAGTGGCATCTGGATTGATGTGGAAGTGGTTGTCAACTATGGATTTGGGATTTAGTAGTAAGTTGGGATCTTGCAGAGCGCAGTGGGCATCTTCACCTTCGGGTGACAATTTTGTGACAGCAATTGAAAACTTCATGACATGCAGCCCTTCATGGTTGACTGTGAAGCTCAAACCTGAGTGAGGTACAGTGACTCCAAAAAGCGTTACAATAACTAACCCCAAACCGGGGCGCGAAGCGCCCCGCAACCACCCGTGGGAATATCGCTTCGCTTTGGTGAGACCAAACAAAGTACAAACCCTTGGCTACAAATCGGTCCCTGGGCCATGTGATTTGGCCTAGGGGTTGCAAAGATATGACTGTTTTAAAACAGGAACACCATTGTAACAGTTTTTGGACTTTTGTAATACTGGGGGTATTTGGTATAAATTA
>JBBPJJ010000982.1:0-12414 GCA_038088635.1 Veloboletus limbatus
GGCTGTACTCAGCGGGTACAGTACGAGGAGCGCGAGGAGGATCCAAAGGAGTATGCCGAGGGCGACGTTGTAGACCGAAGTTAGGGGTTCCCGTAAAAGGAGTAAGAATAGGGGAAATCGTAACAAGGATGGAAGACCGGTGATCAGATCGCAAGAAACCTGCTGAAAAGGACGGGTGCAAGCGGAAGGAATAGGGACGAGGGGAGGGTGGCTGGGGTGCGTGTTGGATTTATTATGCTGACAAACCACGCAGCCAGCAATGTAACAGCAGATATAGTGAGCCAAACCGGGCCACCAGTATTGCGCAGCAACCAGCTGGCAAGTTTTCAGGTAGCCCAGGTGTCCTGCCATTTGGCACCTGGACACAATGGAGTGCCAGAGAGGGTCATTGCATGGGACATATAAGCAGCCCTGATAATAAAGTTTGCCGTCCGTATAGGACCAGTCCAAAGGGATACGGGTGGCAGAAGAACCGGGCAAAGTCCAGGGATGGAGCCAGTCGAGGACGATTGGGTCAGAGGTGGAGGCTTGGTGTATCTGACGATCAAGGGTAAGGTCAATAAGGTTTACGAACAGAGAGTCGGGGAGGAGAGTGACATCAGCATTATCAGTGGAAGTGTCATCAGAAGTATGATCCGGATGTTGGGAGAGAGCGTCAGAGCCAGCGAGCAATTTGCCGGGGATGTGGTTGATACAAAGGTTGAAGTCTTGGAGATCCAAAAGTCAGCGAGCTTGACAACGATTGAGTAATTGAGCCTGGCGAAAGTAGGTGAGATTTTTATGGTCAGTAAAGACCTGGATGGGGTTTGGGAAACTGATGAGATAGTGGCGCCAAGCACGCAAGGCACATAGGATGGTGAGAAGTTCACGATCATGAATATTGTAATTCTGCTTGGAGGGAGCAAGAGATTGGGAGAGGTAGGAACAAGGGTGTAAGTCCCCATTAGTATCTGTTTGTAAAAGAATACTGCCGGTTGCCCATTTGGAAGCATCGGTGGCAATGGCAAAAGGCTTAGTGACATCGGGGAGTTGAAGAACTGGTTTCGTCATGAATGCTGTTTTGAGCGAGTCAAAAGCAGTTTGGCAGGCTGGGGTCCAATCTCAAGGAACGGACTTCTTTGTGAGATCGATTAGTGGGTGAGCTAGAGTGGAATAGTCACAGATAAAACGACGATAGAAGTTAGCGAAACCGAGAGAAGAATGGACTTCCTTAAGAGTAGTGGGTATCTTCCAGGTAGAGATGCTGTCCAGTTTGACGGGGTCCATTGCCAATTGACCGGGTTTGATGACCATCCCCAAGTATTCAACTGTGGATGTATCGAAGACACATTTTTCTAGTTTAAGATGTAAATCGAGGTTGGTCATTCATTGAAGAACACGTTTGGTATTGCATGCATGAGTTTCTTTATCTGGGGAATAAATCAGGAGGTCGTTCATAAATCGCTGGAAAGTGGCCAGGGAATTAGTCATTCCAAAAAACATAACCATTGGCTTGAATAACCCTCAATGTGTGATGAACGCTGCTTTCCATTGGTCACCGTCTTTGATCTGAACGTTGTTATAACCCCATTGGACGTCAAGCTTGGTGAAATGCTTTGCTGCTTTTAGTTTGTTTATCAGGTCAGTAATGAGTGGCAGAGGATAAGCGTCTCAGATAGTATGGTCGTTTAGGTAACGATAGTCTTGACAGGGGTGAAGTTTACCATCCTTCTTTTTGACGAAGAAGAATGGTGAAGCTTGTGGGGAATTTGAGGGACATATTTTGCCAGATTTGAGATGTTCCTCAATGAAGTCGTCGGCTGCTTTGGTTTCATCAGTGGATAATGGGTAGAGTTTACCGATTTTGGGAACAAAAGAGTCTTTCAGATTGATTGCGTGATCGTAAGGTCGAATAGGCAGTAAGGTTCCTGCTGCTACCTCCAAAACTACCAATCAATAGTCATGATATTCAACTGGGAGAGTTATCTTTGGTTTATGAACCAAGTTTTGTATGGCTAAATCTGTTGATGTGGTGTAAGCTTTTACCATAGCAGGAGATACGCATCGTGGGATTAGATAATGTTTGTCTCCCTTGATGATGCAATTGATGCAATAGGATGTTACCGCCTTCTTGGTAAGATCTTCGGGTTGGAGGAAATCTTCATTATTTGTTTCGAGGTAGTCGTAAAGTCTTTTATCGAATTCGTGGGTTATCGAGGTGTGGCATACTGGATGAGGTTTGATTTTGTAATATCCAGGGGCTTGTTGGGTTTTCTGGGTGTGTTTCTTAATCTCGGTGGTGAGGTTGTTTGATTGATCAATTTCTGGTCTAAGCTGTAGTTGGTTTCTTTTCCAATCGATAACAGGGTCTTCTTGTTGAAGCCATGGAAATCCTAGAATGATGCGATCGTTTCCGCATCCCATAACATGGAAAAGAACTTTGGTGGTAGTATGCCTGATTGTGACATAAAGATCGGTAGTGAAATGGATTGTTTCTTTGACATTTAGAGATCCGTTGACATTTTTGACAGGGATTGGCTTTGGTAGTCAGGTGCAAGGGATCCAATTCTTTCGAACGAATCCCCAATCGAGGCAATTGATATGCGCTCCAAAGTCTACGAGGGCGGTGGTGACGATGGTTTTCTTGGTACTTGCAGGAATTGATAACGTGGCAGTTATGAATAATGATTTCTTGGATTTAGATTGTACAGGTGAGTACTTAGTATGGGAAGGAGTGGCTGACGTCGTTACAGACTCTCCGTTTAAAAAGACTGGACCTTGTTGACAAGGATTTCGTCATCTTCATCATCACATTCCATCAAGTCTGGGATTTCTCCCGTCTCTTCTTCGTCAGTTCTTTTCACGACTACATCAACATCTTCTTGCTTCTTTTCTCTCCAAGTAGCTTTGGTGTTGACGAAACGGGTCTTGCATTTATTGGTCGAATGACCGGGAAGACGACACTTGAAACAGAGTCCTTGTTCTTGACATTCTTTGCGGGATTCTGGTGTGAGCTTGGGTGGTCTGGTGACTGTAGCTGCGTCGACTTCCATGGCATTTGGGTACTTGCAGGGAAAGGAGAAAGGACGTGAGATTGGAGTGGACGTATGAGAGGTACGTGCTTTGATTTTCCTGACTCTTTCCCAGGCTGCGTTGAAAGATGCGGCTTTTTCATACCATTTATCGATTGAGTCAGGTACTGGGTCCATAGTCATAATGCGCATCATCAGGTTTGAAGGGATTCCGGCGGAATAGTAGCTGATCAAAATGTTGTGGTCGGTGATGCTGGCGTGTGCAGCATTGGTCTGGAATTCGGTGGTGTAGAGACTGAGAGAAGGAGTGAACACGCCTTTATTCAAGGTCATTTTCTTTGTGGAAAGCCATCCGATGGCTTGGTTGATGACATCGTGATGTTTAAATCCCCTGTTGAGCTCAGCCATGAAAGAAGCCCAGGTACCCATGTTAAGAGTGCCATCGTTTTGTATGCAGCTAACACGGAAGATGGATGCCCAGCTTTTGGCCGATCCTTTGTTCATGTACGAGAGAGCGATGGTGATCTGTTTGGCATCGTTGTTGTAAATCTCTGAGTTGGTACTGAGATAGAATACAACGTTGTTGAACCATCCCGGGTATTCGGAATAAGTTCCATCGAACTCCGAGGGAGCGTTGAGCTGTAGTTCAGTGGGTCGGTTGGTCATTGGTAGCATGGCGACAGGGAATCAAGGCGAAGGTTGAGCAGATACTGGGGATCGAGGTGGAGGTTGGATTGGTGTTACTGGCAAAGTTTCTTCATTATCTTCATCTTGGTCTGAGGTTTCTGAGAGTTCTTCATCGTCAGACGATTCCGGGATAACTGGGGGTGGCTGCCGAGGAGTTGTTCTCGATGTTCTGGGAGTACTAGAAGACAGGGCGAAGAAAGATACGGCTCACGATAGTAGTGGCTGTGTAGAAGAGTAACTTTGAGCTTTTGTTACGTGTGGGCTGGGTAGGCTCGCACGTATCTGCAAGGTGACTAGGACTTGAGGAAGGCTTCATTAGAGAGGCCTTTACTGGGACTGAGGAATCAAAGACCGAGGTCGTCAAGTTGACTTGGAGGCAAGACTAAGAGTAGTATTGCAGAGCTCAAAGTTAAGGAATACAAGTCATGCTAGTATGGTTTATATACTTATGAGAGACTAGCATGGACCAGGACTACGAAAGGAAAAAGGATAAGGAAGGATGAGTAAAGGAATATCATAGAATGCGATAGAAACAGAAAGAACCCTGTTGAAGGGTAAGGATTTGATGAGGTTATATATATGACTCAGTTAGTGAGTCAGCTATCAAAGACCGAGGAATCGGAACAAAGGAAAGTAATTGTAATCTTGATGATGAAAGAAAGGTGAACCCATGGGTTACCATGGAAGAGTCATCAAGATGGAAAATATGAACGAGATAAAACGAAAAAGAAATAGAGAATCATAACAGGATATGAACCTCATTTCTATCCTTCTCTGGGAAATACCTTCCTTCCCGCTCTCACTTCTAGGCTCGCCCTTCTGGAAGAGTCCAGAAAGGAAACTCTTGCAGCCCATGAGTCTGCTCACCACCTTATGGCACAACATACGACACAAAAGTTTTCTCCTTGGAAATCTGGAGATAAGGTTTGACTAGAGGCAACTAATCTCCGAATCCCTTTCCCATCTTGGAAACTTGCACCCAAATGCTTGGGTCCCTTTGAAATTACTCAGGTACTATCTCCACTCTCCTATCGGCTCAAACTCCCTCCCACATGGAAAATTCATGACGTTTTCCACACCTCCCTCTTATCTTCTTATCAATTGACTGAAGCATATGGTTCTTTTTTCCTTACACCACCTAGAAGGCAAGGAAGAGTATGAGGTTGACAGTATTCTTGCTCACAAGGGATCCCTTGACTGCTATCTGTACCTGACTGCATAGAAAGGATACTCTACATTGGAAAACACTTGGGAACCCAAGATTAATCTCCGACATGCTCATAACATCCTTTCCATATATAAAAGAATTCATTCTCTGTGTTAACCAATGATGCCTCACCTCTTTTCCCCCCTCATCCCTATTGTTGTACTAGTCTTTTTCATCATCAGTCAAATCCTTTGGTATCTCTTCTTAAAACAACCTTCCATTTCCTCCAACTCTGTTTGAATGTTTGCTTCCCCATCGTCTGTCCTATACAATTTTGTTTTATCTTTCACTCTCACTGTTGGCCTTATTCTTACCTTTGATTTTCTCTTTACATTTACCAATGTCATCAACTTCCTCCCCTGCCTCCTCTCCTTCCTTCACTCCACCTTTATTCTTCCTTTGCACCATGCCAGTCTGCCCACAGTTCCTCCCTTCCCACTACATCAACATCCTCTATGCCACTGTCCTCGCTCGGCGGCTGACAATGGTGTCCCTCCAAAAGTTAGTAAGTGGCTATCAAAATCCAGCTATAGTTAAAGCATAAACATCTGGCTTTCCATAGAAATTGCTTGAGAAATTTTCATTAATGGCAGTATTCACGTGATGGCTAAGTGTTACAGTTGACCTGGGTAGGGGCAAACGTAGCCTTGTGAGGATAGAAGCCATGAACAAGGGACGAGGAACGAGGACTCACCTAAGTGCTATGCACGAAGGTCGACAATGAACTGCCTTGAAGAATCGGCAGGAGCTTAGCAAGGAAAGTCCACATGGATGGTGGGATCAAGACGAGGAGAGCAAGTCTTCAGTGAAGCAGGTGGATTACACAGGAGATACAAGGTAGTTTGCAAGGAGGTCTAAGCTAAGGAATATGGAATGGAAGCGAGGGTTCATATACCCGAGCTGTGGAATATTATGGAACCTTGTGGAATGTTCAAGAAGAAAATATGAACCAATGGCAAAGAAGGCATGATTGGTAATCGCTATGGAATGTGAAAGAATGCCATGGAACAATGAGTAAAGAAAATGTGAACCAATAGCAAAAGAGATGTGATTGGTAATCGCTATGGAATGTGAAGGAACATCATAGAATGATGAGTAATACACTGTGTCATGTGACACTAAATAAATGGGAATGGTGAAGCAACAGGGAAAGGTGTAAAGGAAAAGGGGAAATCGTAACACTAAGCACATGGTGTGGGCAACTACTTGCAAATGCCAGTTCATTGAGTTCCATTTTCCCTTAGAGCCTGTACAGATTCCGCAACTTTGCATGTCTTGAGACTCAGAGTGTATTCATGTTTGTTCTGTGGCTGAGTGCTTAGCATCATGCCAGCCGTTATGTCAGAAGTTGAAAAGGAGCTAATGTATTGTAGGATATCAGATCAAATGCATCATATCATGATACCACCCAAAATACATTGCCAGCTGATGGATGATACCCTCAACCTCATTCAGATCCTTCTTATTTCCTTGATTGGGCTCATCTTCATTCAAAAATGTGAACCAGACAGAAAAGAGCGAACTCCATATCACACATTGATACTTTCTGGGTATTAGTGGGTACTTGAGCTGATAATTGGCCATCCTGATTGTATTCATTGTGAACTTGGAGTTAGTAAGGAGGTTTTTTTGCAGATCCTTGTTGAGCTATGCCAAGCAAGTCACCAGGACTCAAGAAATGTGATGCTTGAAGAGCAGCTCACAATCTTTCTATATATGTGTGTAATGGGCCTTACTGTTACGATTTCCCCTTCTCTTAGTCCTTTTACGGGAACCCCTAATTTCGGTCTAAAACGTCATCCTCGGCATACTCCTTTGAATCCTCCTCGTGCTCCTCGTGCTGTACCCGCTGAGTACAACCTTCCTATGCTCATTCTGACTCGTTCCATAAGCACGCCTCATGTTCATCACGTGCTCACCTCGAGGCTTCCCTTTAGCATTGCCTTGCTGCAGCTTCCTTTCACAGCCTTACACCACGAGTTCCCCTCGTGCTTACCCGAGTCATCCTTATCTCCACTCCGGACCTTACCCTTGGTCCTTCCCTTGCCCTCGTGTCCGGACCATATCCGTGGTCCTTCCCTGTACCCTCGGACCTCATGGTCACTCCCTAGATCCCTGTCTCCAGATCTCCACCTCATGCATGCCTCGTTCCCTCCTCATGCATTCCCTCGGCCTAACCCGAGTCCTCCTATACCATCCTTGCCTTTCCTGGCTTCCATTGACTCACTCAACATGAGTCATTGCCCCTGTCTCTGACTCACTATTGAGTCCACCTCCTTTTCTTATTGCTTCTTTGATCTTCCCTTTCCTTTCATAGAATACCCTTAGCCCTATGCTCACACAAGCATAGCCTTGGCTTCTCTTCTCGCACAGCCTACTTCCTGTGCTTTCCTTCTTTAGTTCCTTCTCTCCGATTCCTTCGCATTCTATGACCTTCCTTTGCACAGCCCATGACTGGTGCTGTCCTCATTTCACACAGCCCTTGACTGGTGCTGTTCTCTTTCTCCTTTCTTGACATGGTCTGTGCCCATTACCTTACGATATATAAACCCTAGTAGCACATACCATGTTCCCTATTCTTGATCTCCCTGGGCTTCCCCCTTGTACTCTAGTCCTAGATCCACCCTTGCAATCCTAGCTCCCTTCGCTGATTCCGCGCTCAACCCGGTATATGACCCCTTTGGCTAGCACTATATGTGTGCAGCCTACGTCTTCACGTACACCATCAATGGAATCGGCCAAGGTTCCCCTTGTCCCTGACTTCACCAGGGCTACGTGCGAGCTTTCCCAAGCCCACATGTAACACTTACATTGCAGTATGTTGAAGAACATTTTCAATGCTCAAGTGACATGATCTCTTGATATTATTCAGTAGCCCAAATGAAACCATCTGATTGACTGCATTACAGATACTTTCGAAAAATACTGAATGTTTTGTCAAGCCCACCATTCTACCCAACATATGTACAGTGGCTCAAAAAAGTGTCCCAATGTTGGGTCATTTTAAAGAGATTGGCCAGTTACAGGAGAACATTAAAGAATTACATAATATGCTTGCAGGATGGATGAAGGTAGTTGCTCTCAGCATTCTAACACTAGTTTGGTCATGTGATTGAGTTGTCATGGGAGTAAGTTACAGACATTTCTAAATGACATGTCATTGGGACACTTATTTGGCTCTAGTTTATGTTATAAATATTAGTACTTTGTGTGTCCTCCCTTTGCTTGTATCACTACCTCAAGTCTTTTAGGCATACTCTCAATTAGCTTTTGACACTCCTCAACCTCTATCTTCCCCCACTCTACCTTAATTCTTTCCCAAAGCTTCCAAACTCCTTTTGCTGGCCTTTCATAGCTATTGAGCTTCTTTTTGAGATGTTGCCAGAGGTGTTCAAGTGTTTAGGGTCATTATCTTGTTGAAAGATAATGTTCTCCTCAGGAATACCAGAATGCTTAGTGCTGGAAAGCAGATTGTCCTCAAGAATAGACACATACTGCTCAGCATTCATCTTTCCCTCAACCTCTGCAAGTATCCCTACCCCATTCCAGCCCATGCATCCCCAAACCATTAAGGAACCCCCTCCAAACTTCACTGTTCCCTGAATCTCCTTGTCCTGTAGGGGCTCATCTCCCTTTTTCCACACATACATCCTTCCATCTGACCCAATCCTATTGATTTTGGTCTCATCTGACCAAATAACTCTTGTCCAATCCTCCACAGTCCAATCCTTGTGCTTTAAAGCAAAGTCTAGTCTCTTTTTCCTATGCTTAGCAGACAAAAGGGGTTTCTTCTTCTTTACCACAGCCTTTAGAGATGCAGCCCTGAAAACATTATGAACAGTTTGTGGACAGATAGGAGAGGAAAGAGCTGAGTTGATGATATGGATGGCTTGGACAGCAGTCTCAGCCTTTCCAGTAGTGATACTAGAGATAATCCTTCTTCTGTCAATAGAAAAAAGCTTGGAAGGACATCCTAGCTTGATATTTTCCTTTTCTGGAAGGATCTCCTTGATGACCCTGGCAACAGTGGACTTCCCTAGACCAGTCTTGGATGAAATCTGACGAGCAGAGAGGCCAGATTCAGAAAAAAAGAAGGATATTAGCTCTAGTAGAGGAGTGAATAGCTTTCATGGTATGATAAGGTCAATTGGAGTGAGACTCAAGGTATATATATGCTTGGGATTATGTAACTTACATAATTACATAACCTGGTAACATAGCAACCATCAATAGCTGTCAAATTCCTATGCTACATATGACATAATGATTAACAAATGCAGGGTCAAATAAGTGTCCCAATGACATATCATTTTGAAATGCCTGTATCTCACTCCCATGACAACCCAATCACATGACCAAATTAGTGTTAGAATGCCGAGAGCAATGACATTCATCTATCCTGCAAGCATATTATGTAATGTTCTCCTGTAACTGGCCAATCTCTTCAAAATGACCCAACATTGGGACACTTTTTTGAGCCACTGTATGATTACCCTCAGGCAACATCATTCCACCAAAGATATGACACAACCCATAATTATATCCTTACTTTCAGGATGCAATTGGAGCAATTGATGGCACCCACATTTCCACAGCTCCTTCTGCTTATCTCTATTCAATATATGCAATTGCAAGGGATTCTTATCCCAGAATGCTCTTTTCACATGCAGCTTTGACCTTCAGTTCACATATGCACTCATGGGCTGGGAGGGCTCAGCTTCAGCTTCAGATGCCTGTGTCTATGCTGATGCAGTCACCACTGATCTTCAAATTCCTGCAAGCAAGTAGTATCTAGTAGTACTTGTCTATATCAATGTGGCTACCACTAATCTCCGGATTCCCATAGGCAAGTACCTACTCACCAATGCTGGTTATCCATTAGGACCTCAACTACTCATTCCATACCAAAATGTACAGTATCACCTTGCAGAGTGGGGTCAGGCATCAATTCAGTATGATCACTCATGTTCTTAATATGCTCTTTAAATCATGGTTACTTCTTGTGTCTTGTTGTACTAGCCCTCATAACAAAGAAGAACTGTTCAATCTATGCCACTCTTCTGCTTGCAATGTAATAGAAAGAATTTTTGGCATTCTTAAAAACTGCTTTGATATTCTTCTACTCCTTGCAGAATTCTCTCTTGATATACCACAGCATTATATGTGGTTCATAATTTTATTCGTATACATAGTCCTTCTGAGGATGATGACAAATCTGACTCAGATCTTGATGAGATGGATGCCAATGAACAAGACATTGTGGGCTTAGGTGCCCAAGCCATGCCAGCAGTTGATTATGACTTGGATGATGGAGGTTGGCAGATGTGAGAAAGGATTGCTGATGCAATGTGGGCCAACTACCAAGAGATACTACAGCAATGGGGAATTACAGACTTGGACAGAGATATATCAGACAGTCACAACTCGGATGCAGACATGTTTTGAATATGACTAGTACAACAATGTGATGATACAAGCATAACAAATGACATATACAATGCAAATTAGAGAGTACTAGAGCAGCCCACCCTACAACGTCAGACTTGGAGTGCAATGTTGATCATATAGCTGTTGTGCATACCTCTCATGATCTCCTTCTTGGATTGAGAGAAACACAGAAGCGATACTCTCATTATTTGCAAAAAAATTCCCCAGCACAAATATCTTGCTCTTATCACCACTTGAAAAACTAGGAAGTAGATAGAGTGCTTTAGTAGCATCACCCACAATGGTGAGCCAGTCTCAAAAGCCAGTCAAAATGGAGTCACGTAGGGAGTTGATTGAACTGGTGACAGTATTAACCAGGATGAGCTTAGCTCAGTCCTCCTCCTTAGCCTAAGCTTTAGCCTGAGCTGTAGTCAACGAGGCAGTGGTTCAACTGCATTTACCAACATGCCCAGTAACTTCTTGAGCAGCGATGGTAAGAGTGGACAACATTGTAGTTTAAGGATTGGAAACCAAGAACAGATGAGATAAAGAACTTATTCCAGATTCATCAGGGGATATTATTATATATGAGCATTTGTTGCTTCTTGATTTGGAGATGACAGACTCAGATGAAGTGGCGTTGGACTCAGAGGTTCTAGGAGTGGCTGGAAGGGAACCCAGGGGAGTGGAGTTATGAATAGCAGTTAGTGTTATTGTAGCTCAGCTTTGGGATTTTTTATCTCATGTTCTACTTGGTTAATATACCTGTTGTAAATTTAATAATGCAATTTTTAGGTGCTGTAATAAGAAGAAATCTCTTTAACTACTATTGATCTGATCATTCTTGAGATATTTGAAAAAAACTATTGTTACAAAAGCTGAGCCAAATTACAAGCGAGGGCAATATCTTGAAAGTGGTCAGATTACTACATTAGGGTGTCTTGAACAAATTTATAAAGGCCATTTCAAACTATATTTCATTCACTGATGATATATCTCAATACTGCATAATCAATTCAATAACTGGAATAAGCTGAAAAATACAAAAGCTGAGCTGCAACAACACTAATAGCAGTAGCCTGAGCAAGGGATCTGTTAGCAATCTGGAATGGAGAACAACTGGCTCCAAGTCCTTGGGACGAGGGGGCCAGGCCCTGAGTAGCAGCATTGCTGATCTGTTTGCCAGCATGACTGGAGATGGACTGTGGTGTGCTTGATGTATCAATAGTACCATGAAAAGTATTCTTCCCCATTGCTCCTCCTTCTGGAAAAATGTCACACATAAGATCATAATAACCCCAACCCTTATTGCAGAATGCTTTCATCTTTTCATGGCCCTAATGTGAATCAATTATATGATCAGATATGATAGAATTAGTATACATACCTTTCTGCTAATCCATCCATCAAAAACCTTGGCCAACTCTGCATCACATATATTGGCTCCATAGACATCATTGTAATGGACTCCAGAGACATTCTCAACCCAGTTCTTAATCATCAGATAGATTGCTTTCATCTACAAGGTGAATACTACAGTAAGTTCCCATTGAAGTCAGTTGACACACAATCATGTTATCACACCTGACCAAACTTGTATTTCACACTCTTTGAATCCTTCACTTTGCCCAAGGAAGGGTACTGCTTGAGGTGCTCAGCAGCTGCAGTGAAGGTAGATGCCTTGAAATTTCCATTGCCTCATTCAGCACGATGCACATGAAGAAAGCTTATCATAGCAGCAATCTCAGGATCAGTCCACTTTGCTTGCTTGTTTGCAGACTCATAAAGGATAATAGCAGTGTTTCAAGGAGTAGGACAATATTGAGAAGTTGGTGATGAATGAGCTCTCGCTCTAAGTCGCATGCAAAGCGAGAGTTAGGATTTAACACCTTGGGCACACATGAATCGGTATGGAGAACATTTTGGGCAACACATTCCGCCTATGATGCTTGGGCTGGTTGTGTGAACATATTTAATTATATATCTCAAATAGGTACTCCAAAATGTATTAATGATAGATTTAATTAACACATTCAATATATTTACTTAGAATAAATATAAGAGAATATTCTCCTGTCACAT
>JBBPJJ010000983.1:0-12412 GCA_038088635.1 Veloboletus limbatus
TTGCTGTAAAGCATGCCGAATAACATCGGTACGTCGGACACGTCGAGTTCAGGGCGTTGGAGAAGGAAACGCGCAGTACGTGGGTATATGAAATTCGACGGGTAAAAAATCCCTCGAAGCGCGTGCAGCAAGATGAGCGTCGTAAACGTCGGGAGCCGTCGAGGTGGGTCACCTGCATTCGCGGGCGGATCCATTACATTCTTGAGTAAGCGCAACACATACAAGACTTGAGGCGTTTCATGCATGTCAGATTTCTACCGTGAAAGGGTTGGAATGAATTTGCCATCCGCCCGAGTCACCTTACTGGAACTCACCTGAACACTCTCCCAGAGACTTGCGATCTGGCAGAGAGCTGTCTCGCGTATGTTCGGGTCTTTTGAAGAGAGACATCTAACGAGCAAGCTGGCAACGTTACTCCGGAAGACCGTAACCCAGCCTAATGAGGTGGTGGGAGGACACTCTGCAAGCATCTGTGCAGACGACACGATGACCATCAGCGGGTCGTACATGGAATCATCCGCGGGGCTATCCCTCATGCCTTTCTCCTCCCTGAAACGCCTCCACGAAGGGAACGCGAGACACGTTCGAAGCATATAAATAGGGTCAAAGTTCTGAACGACCTCGAGTGCATCCGTCGCGGTTACATCCGGAGACGGCGACCACCGGGAAAAGAAGGCGGACAACGACGTGCGCTTTTCCGCCTCGAATAACCTCATGATAGAGAGGAGCCGTCTATCGGGCGATGACATCGTTCCTCCATAGATCTGAAAAAGGGGCTCAATATGTGAAGGTTGACAGGTGTTCGCGGGGTGAAGCAGAAAGAGCGCTTCAAGCAAACGCGTAGCTTGGTTTCTTTGGGATGTGCTGCCATGCCTCCCGCAGATCGCAACGAAATGCTGATGTTGGAGGATGTTTTGAAGGAGTCGGTTGACGACAACAGGCTGAGGGCCGCGATCGAAGCGATGAGAGATAATGATTGAGCAAAGTATACACTCCGGCTCACCTTGAGTGGCGTCTTGTTTGCTAACACGACAGCGAGGTCAAGCATCCTCGCATCTGAGAGGTGACGTTGAACCAAGGCGATCAACAGTGGCTCCACCAAATGCGATTTGAGTGTCTTCTGTTGTGTTGTGATAAACTCTGTTTTGGTCATTCGAAAGTGATGCATGGAAAGAGGTTCCAGATCACCCACTGAGACTTTCCAGGGCCAGAGTGGAGTCCTCTGAGTCTGCGGCGTCGCCAGAAAGGTATCGAATAGCCCACTGCAAGACACGATCTACGATAGTCATTGTGAGAGCATCACAACCAGAGACACCGAGGAGCTTGCGTGCGAGAAACGTAATTTCGAACACGAAATCCATGATCGAGGTACGTTGTACGCGCTCCTGCAACGCAGACACGAGTCGGGCTCTTCTAGTATCTGATAACTCCAGGATTTTATGTATACATTCGAGGTTACGACGCTCGCCCAGAAAGAGTTGATTCAATAAGCTATGCAGGATGTCGTCGTTTACTTGTGACAAGTTGCCACCTGTCAACGCAGTACACTCGAGAAAGGCCACAAGTGTAACCACAAACGTATGGATGCCAAACCGAGTCCATCGTTTACTGTTTAGCCAAGTCACATAAGCCGGTAGCGAGTTCGGGCTCGAGTACACCAGAGCGACGATAGCGCTTGCTGTGGAGTCAGACCAAGATTCCTTCTCAAGCAATTGAGAAATCAAATCGAATGGAAGGGACCGACAATCGCTCATATGAAGTGGTGTGGTTCCTGAAAGAACAGTGGAAAGGAGCTCCCCTTCAGCGAAAGCAATTTGTCCGTCAAGCCCTATAGGGAGCTGAGACACAAGGGTCGCAGAAAGCATATCCTCAAGTAGAGTAGACCGAGGGAGCACAACTTGCAATTCCAAGAGCTTCAGCGGCGGGATTTTCGGAGCGGAACCTCGGGGCGTCCTATACTGCAGAGTACCAAGAATGTCCTCTAATATGTCGCAAGCTACCTCGCCTTGTTGTCCAAAGCTAGCTTGGATGAGATCGACTGCGACGAGTAACTCTTCGGTACACATAAATTTGACCCAGGGTCGCACATGCCTTAGCTTATAGAGAGTGTAAGATAGGCTAGAGGAAAAAGAGTACCACTTACGTCACCAGGTCGACCCGACGAAAGCGACTTGGTCAACATTTCCGCCCAATGAGAACCAATAGCCGACAATAATATCTGGTCTTCAGCATCGGTAGGGTCGAACAATGCTGCGGCGAACTCCCGGATTGCTACAAACCGAATTATTGCTAAAACCTACCTATCAGCTGGCGTAAAACCCCACCTTCAGACACTTTGACCGGGAGATCCTGTGGTACGCAAAGTCCCTGAATAGTATCACGCTCAAATACAGTCGCTTTGAGTCGCCGTAGATCTTTTTCGCTCAGGGGCCCTCTCGCCCTCGCCAGTACATCAGATAAGAGCGAAAATAGCGCAGCCACGAGGTCATGGTGAGCCGTTGAGACAGAGACGCCGCGGATGATGAGGCGGACTGCATTTTCGAGGTGTATTAGGGTCACCGGGGGCGTGTAGAGCGCGGTCAGGAGAATATCGCACGCTTGTCGGTCCCGGAACTGGGGAAGAGTGCAATGGAAGTATAACCAGCCGAACGCACCGACAAACGGAGGCCTGTCCAGTAGTATCGAGCATGTAACCAGGGAGAAACGACAACCAAGTATTACATACCATTCAGGCAAGAGCCTTAAAATCTCTGAATTCCATAAGTGACCATCAGAAGGATGGAGGAAGTTGATGAGAGCCCAAAGCGCGGGCTGGTAAAATCGCCGAATGACAGTGGCAAGACGAGCGATGTCACCAGGAGAAGGCTTGACATCTACTAAACGAAGCCAATCCACCAATTCAAATGCGCTCGCCATACGAGCACTCTCAGAAGGGGCTGTATACACGACCAAAGCAACAGTGACGCAAACCATTTGCAAGTCAGGAACTAAGACTCACGGATGGGTACTTGCTCAATACGATCGAGAAAAGTTGCGAGCGTCTGATCATTGTGCCTCTCAATCACATGACGACAGGGGCCGTCCTGGAGATGACGAAGACAGGCTCTGGCAATGGACAATTCTCGTCTCATACCAAAACCAATGCTTTGGTGGTCTGGGAATGGCTGTCCGGTAGCGACACTACCGTCCAGTTGATCAAGTATCGCAAGGAGGTCATGACATCCAGAGTCTTCTTGTTTAGCCGCAAGCATGACCAGTAGTCGCCGAACGAATGTAAAGACAGCGAGCGCATCTGACGGTGTCATCAATCTCCCTCCTACTTTGGCGAGGATCTGCTCGAGTACTGTCATGAGCAAAGGGCTAGCAAACAGGTCTCCTCGCTGGACATCAGGGGTGGAAGATTGTACAAGGGCGGACATGGCTTCCATATAACGATACGGAGTCTTAAGACACCGCTGGGCACAGTCGTCTAGGAAACTTACGATGGCGTCGACCTCATCCGTAAGCGGCGCACCGTCAGGTGCTTCGGTACCTTGTCCTCTGCGTACGAAGTAGAATGGCAGGGACGCAAGCCATATCTCCACCTCCGTCGGATCCTCTTGGAATAGTACACTCTCGGAAAGAACGTGCTGTAAGAGTTCCTTTAACGTCGTACGGAGAGCATGCACCCGGCTGTTGCAGAATGTTTTTAGGAGAACATAAAAGTATGTATGAGACGAAGATGCTGGGAATGTGAGAAATTATTGAGACGATGAAGCGATAGGATGGCCTCACTCACCAACTTTGCCAGCCCAACCAAACTGGTCACTGCCACTGAGCAGACGGAGTACGTGCAGATGTTTCACGGTCTGCAGTGCTGTAGAGGCCACTTTTCGCTGGTCTTCCTGTTCCATTGAACCACCTTCGTGATCTCCCGAAAGCGAGGCTAAGGATCCGTCGACCAGGTTCAGGACCAGCTTTCCTACTTCAAACCTGGCTTCAGCAACAACATCCGGCAAGCATTCCTGGTAGAGCCAAAGAAGCCTCTGAGAGCTCTCACTCAATAACGCATGCTTGGTCGTGTTTGAAAACGCTAATGTTTGCTGGGAGAACGCGACGATGACTTGAAAGTCAGGTACGCGTCGTCTTGCTTCCTTTTCGACTTCCCTTCGCCGGCGCCTCCATTGCCCATCTTCCTCATCTTCTTCCAGGGCAGTTTCCACCATCCTGAACACACGTACTACCTCAGCAAGCTTTTGCAGGCACTTAGTTAGTGCGAGTGCAGTACAGTGTTGAACAATCGCGGCCGAAACAGCTTGTAATCCCTTTGTAAACAGTAATTTCGTGTCCACTGATGGAAACAAATTTGCCATGATAATCGAAAGCGGCGGCGGAGTAGGGTTATAAAGCTCGCTGCTACCTGATAAGAGAAACGAAGAGACAGGAACCGCTTGAGAGAGGACCCGTCCTGCGAAAGAGATGTTTGCAATCCATTTTGAAGAAAGGCGCGGCTCGAGAGTGAGTGAAGCTGCAGACCAATACCTGACATAGACGTCAGTTACTCTGGTTGGTCCCAGGATCGCAAGCGCACACACCCGGCAACGAGCTCAGGACAGGCTGCGGTTATCTTGAGGGCCAGCTCTTGTTGTCGGGGGTCCTCGTTCACCTTAAGAGTGCGTAATACATTCGACAAGATTTTATTATATATCTTGCCCGAGTATGCACCCTTTTTTCGAGGACCTTCGTCTTCTCGATCGGCAGCTCCATCCTCGTCAGTCTCGCGAGGGTACCACCCGCGGTCTCCGAAACAGATCCCTTGACCGGGATGCGTGCATATAGCTAAGAGGAAGTGATGAACGATATCGGCTGGGACATGCTCTGCGCTCAGCCTTTCAGCAGCGGCACGATCATACAATTTCAAAAGCTAACAGATGCTCAGAATGTGGTGATGAGAAACCCGAAGAAGGCTCACGTGGGAGATTGTCACTTCGCTGAACAAACCCAGTTTCGTGGTCCGCTTGATTTTCGGATCTGACCAAACGCCTTCCCAAGAAACTTGGAGAACCCTTTGTATGACGGGGTAATGGTCTTGAATCAGACCCTTGAATATGCTCAAGAACACCTCGCGACGTTGCTCCAGGAATGCAGTCTTGATCGATGTCGCTGTATCTCGGTCGACCATAGATAGGATGAATAGGACGTAGTACGTGCGGACGTCTTCTCTGTTCTATTGAGTTCGAGTTGAGCTGGCATCGCGAGTGGGGCTTACCAGGTCGGTCGAGGATGTTGATACTTTCGCTCTCTTTTCCCCTTCTGCGCATGTAGAGCAATTTCGGTAGACTCTATACTAGAATAAGTGACGGAATGGCGAGATAGTACGACACCAGACCTTGCTGTCCCAGGGGAAACATTCGAAGACCGACTTTCGCTCCCGTCCACTCCCGAATGTCGCGATGGAGTAGAATAGCTTGAGCGTAACGAGAATCAACTCATTATGACTGCCACCGATGTTAGAATTCAATTTCCGTAACCATTGCGGAGAAAAGAGCATCTTGATGACGGGAACACCGTAAGAGTGATCCGGGAGATGATACGAGAACAGTGATATCAATGAAGAGAATAGCGACGTGATGAGAGCTTGTATTGACATCTAGAAGGTGCTTAGTTCGAGAAAGCACATCGAAACTAAGACACACGTCGTTTACTGTTCCCCAAATATCGAAGAGGTCTTGAGCGGCAGGCGAGCTCTCCATCCAAAGTTTGGCTAAAGAAAGACGTTCATCGTGTGGGACTATGATCTCGCCTGGTTTCAGGGACAACTTGGATCGCAATGCGAACAGGGCTGTATAGGTGGTTGAAAAACGAGACCACAGTCATAACCCACGCACGGACCTTTGGAGAGTGCATTAGAATTTTGGGTAGTGTGGAGGGCCTGCTTTATGTCATGTGCATTTGTAAATGTAATTTGATCAGGGATTTGAGAACTCAATTTGGCCTTTTTGTTGGGCAGACCAAACTTTGGAGGCATCGCCGGCTCAAACTTGCAAAATCACAAAGTGGTTGTTTGGATCCAAAGCCATTGCCAAACAACACATGCACAGGCTTGCCTCATTCGGCCATCCCACGAGTCTAGTCGCATGCAGCGTAACCCCGGATACGCTAGTATCAGTACGGTCGACTTTTCACCGCTGGCTCATTTATGCCGTAAGATGTCACTGAGCGGTGATTTCAATCCACCCGACTTGGGCACGGGCATTCAAGGGCATGATATTCTATATACAAGCAGCTCGGACGCGCGCGCGGCATAAGTTCGAAATCTTACACGACCAATTAAATAATTGTCCTCAGAATCCGGATACCGCTTCGACTTACCTTCGTTGCTGCAATCGCCAGCTACGACGCCACACATACTGCGCCGTTTCTGCGATAGGCTGACAGTGTTTGACCTCGATATCTCAACAATGACGTACGAAGCGGTTGACCGTGGTGGCGTAAAAGCCGCGCCACTCCCGAGCACCCACCCGCTAAATGGTTCATCCAAACAGTCTGGGGCCCCCACATTTGAAGCTTTTTTGGACCATCCCAACCCCACCCGGTCGATAAAAATCATGAGCATGACGCACCCGCTGAAATACCTAGTCTTGGGCGTTATACCGGAATGCCCCGTTTACACCTAAGAAGATCGAAGCGGCGCTGCAAGATCCCGAGGTCTGCCAGGCTGTACGACTTCTACTTCGCCAACTACAGGGCAGCGTGTCAGCCACTGGGCCGTTCTGATGGAGATGGCAGATTCATAGTAAAGCTTATCGACGGACCCGTTGGCCCGCGCTGGGCCAGTCCGACCACATCGGCGTCCGGTACGAAACATCGGCGCGGTTTATAGCAGCTCCGACGGCGATATCAACCCTTGAGTTTCACAAATAAATGTCGAGAATGCTCTTGTTGAAAGTATGTTATGTACTCGAATCCCTGAATCGTGCACTAGCCTCTGCCGTAGTCAGATCCATTGTATGCTGTGGTCATTACTTACCGTTCAATATGCATCTGACGCGGCCCTTCAATGTAGCCTTAGGCTTGAATAGATCATCCAATCGATGTCGCCAAGTATGATACGACAACGATACCCTCCATAATTTTTCCGACTCACCCTTGGTGTACAAAGATGTGAGGGGTGTAGCATGTTTTTCCGTATACTTACCACATTCTCCATTCCATCAGAATGCGAAATTTTTTGACCGCCTGTACTCGGCAGCGCGGAACCATGGCATGACACTGCTTATCTTTCATTCCGGCCACCGCCCATGGTGGCCAGGCCACAATCAAAGCCGCAGCCCATCAACATCCTGCCGAGAAGCGCGGCGGCACGCAGTCTGGAGCCTGGTGCGAACTCGGTTCGAATAAGGGTCCAACTTTCCCTTGACCCATCTTGATCCCCATTTGTACACGTTCGCCGCCGCTTCCTCTAACCACAATGGTGAGTCGTACATATTTGCCTCTTCCAGTGTACGGATGGATGTAGTGCAATTGTACATACTTATAGAATTTCAAAGATATTGCCTGTTTTTGCAGTTGATAGGTAAGATCACAAAAAAAGTCTATGTATCTGATTATCAAAAATTGAGACAGACTTGGACCAGCTCCAACCACAGAAAGTATGCTACAAGTTATTACCTACCAAAAAAAAAAAGTAAACATCAACGATTGAAGGAAAAAAGAGCGTCGGAGAGGAGAATGTTGAGTAAAGAGCTTTTAAGGTACACTCCGATGCTTCGGCCTCCGTATCGTGTATGCTGGCTCAGACAACCTCAGGACTTTTTACGTCCCCACTTGATGCAGAGTACTGCTGGCCGCCACATGAGTCAAGTAAAATACGTGCCCCCACATATACCGCTCACCTCGTCTCCAACGTACTCTTGCGTAGTGTCGATCTTGATGGAAATATTGTTTGGCACGCGCTGATGAGATGATAAGACCTTGTCCATCATCTCTCCCAAGAGACCTACTTTTGATGATGTTCCTACCATAGTATGATTCGTCTTTTGTTGTACACCTTGAAGTGAAAGCGACATCTCATCGCTACGGGACTCGCTCCTCAAGCCTTTGCGCGCGTTCAGGGTCGCGAGGAGAGAATTGCAGTACACTGAAGAGTAAGATGAGTCAATAAAATTACAGACGCCAAAAAGGTACGTACATCTTCCAAGGCAGAAGTAAAATGCGATGTAGATGAAGGTGTCTGGCCACGCAGAAATCTATTATCAGATCGTCAACTGTCGAGTAATCTCATGAGCCACGCATCAATGCTCACGGATATGAGTGAAGCAACGGCACAAATACTGTCTCGCTGTCAGTAGTATGTTGCTCCATCTGATCTCAAACCTTACCTGGTCAAAAGACCAGTGTTGATACTGAACACGATCTAAACCACACTCGTCTTTCACCGAAAACGACTCCATTGAGATGGACGCTTACCAACTTATTGATCATCGTGTCAGATCTGCAGGCTGTTCAGAATGAATGGTGCGTGTGTATGGAAATATTCACCTCCGAAAGCCAGTTCGCGATCTCTGCAAAAGAAAACAGAGGAGCGTAGCGATGAGGACGTCCCCTGTTGCGGCAACTGCATTGATAGCCATCGAAAGATCCTGGGCGCGACATCAGTTGACTGTTCGTAGGACCGGGTTTACCTGATTACCTTGAGGGTAGCTAGCTGCACAAACGTTTGGAAGAAGAGACTGAAGGGGGATGATCAACACCCCAATGAAACAAAGCATGAAACAGAAACATACGCCTTTGAAGCGTAGACTAGACGACAGTGCAACTGTCAATGCCGATCGTTGACGAAACTATCTGAGACTCACCTAGAATCATAACTGTGGCCATGGCAGCCTTAGTGTGGGAAGCCTCAACCCCGGAACGTGGAACTCACCGAATTCACCGATGACCAATATCATCTAGACAAAGATGAATAGGAATAAATAAGAAATCATGTTGCGTGCCGGACTATCTGACTTACCACAGAGCCTGTGGCAAGCCAGCTCATATTGCTGACTGTGAGAGGATTCAGTGGTGGGGATTAATCGGCGGATGGTAGAAACGCACGCCTGTAAACGCGCATTGCAAGGAAGGACTGAACAAAAAATGCAGTGACTCCCTAGCATTTATGGTGAACCAAGAGAAGTGAAACAGAACGAGCGCCATACATTGAAGAGGACCTCGACCTGGATGACGAAATGGGTCAATGACGCTCGATAAAGAGAACGATAACTTACAATCAGACTCCTAGCGGGGAGTGAGCACGAGTAAAATTTGAATGGGAACTCACTCACCAGACGATCTTTGAAAGCCCTTCGGCCGATCCAAAATCGGTGACGAGATATGTGTAGGCTAGAGAGAGATAAACAGGCATACACCAGTGATGGTCGATGGTAATTACCCGAATGGCTAATTAATGCCTGGTGGCAAGAGTCCGACACAAAAACAGCAGCGACCTGTAACCCAAGGTTGGAACGGAAGAAATAGAGAAGATGGAGGTGAACTGGCCAGAAGCTTTATGTGCCACGGGTCCGAAGGGTAACGACCATAGTAGTACCAGGTCTGTATGCAGGTGACTAGCGTATGCTGGCTTAATAGTGTGAAATGAAAATGGACTGGCACGGACCTCCATATAGACTATAGAAGGGGTCATGAGCATGATCGGTTTGTCGGCAATTTGTCATAAACTCACGTTGCTGAGACGACCACCCCGATCAAGTAAGCACCGAAACTGTGAGGTATATGATGAACGACGGTACAGGGAGAGCGGGGGGATGGACATACGTATTGTCCAAAGCGCCCATTGGTGGGGAGGGGAAGTAGAGAAAGAGTAAGGAAGGGCCCAAGGGAGGCGAGGGGTCATATACATGGCTATTTGAGAGAGATGGAGAGGCAAGGAGGTAGCGCGTGACAACTTCTGCCAAGTTACATAATGGTAACCAGCTTCCGTTATTGCAAAGCTTTCATCCGCCACTTACATGAGGCAACTTCCCTTACCCTATTAGATCCGATCCTCAAGTTGCCAGGGTTCCATAATACTTGCCTTCCATCATCGAATGTCGCCTTGTTACTTATAATCTCTGATAAACACTGATAGGCTTAAAGCCGATGACACACTCGTACGCGTAGTATGTATGAGCCATGTCTAAAAGATGCCTTGGCCAGGATGTCATTCTCTGAGAGTGCATCACATCTCGACGTGACATCCCATCACGCTTTGACTTTGAGAGAACGGGACAGGACGTGTGGGAGTGCGAGGCTACCCGCTATTCGTGTGAGCAGGAATACGCGCTTCAGCTTCCAGGCATCAGGAAACTCCGAGTGGCTGTGAAATTGAGTCCCAGTATGAATCTGATACGAATCCAACTTGGGGACCTAATGCCGTTGTTCTCCACCTTGACGTCGGCGGGCGTGTGTAATCAAGATCTGTAGTGCAGACCCATTGCTGTACGGTAAAGGTGCCGGTGACCCTCGTTGGTGCTGCCATATGTTCCCAAATCGTCATAAGATCTCTCACATCTTGTATTGTCTCCCACGGAAAGGCTTACGCCCCACAGATCATGAGCTGGATAACTAAAGCGGCGATTCCCGCGTGGACTGTAACGATTGGCGTCTTTGGAAACGAAGCAGTACGAACTTGACAATCGTCATGCAAACATCATAGACCGGATACCATTGGGGGAAAGCAAAAGGCTCAAGAAAACCCTCAGAAATTTTCTGGGGCAGGGAGTGCGCGCGTGTGCATCCGTACATGGCGCAACGCGTCGCGAATCGCGGAAGTCGTCCGTCCGTTCGCACTTCTGAGGATCCGTTCGTCACCAACTGATCTCGCGGACGAAGGCGCACGCCTCGTCGCTTGTCCCTCGGACGTAGCAAATGCTGGGAAGGAATGTCAAGATATAGCAACCAAGACGGAGACAGACGGAGAGAGCCTGAGAACTACGAATCGCGCAACGGTGGGAAGCCAAGAAAAACGCATCTCCTGGCGCCCTCATCAAGACCACCACCAACCACTGGCATAGCTATATTATCTATCTCATAACGCGTTTGGCATTCCGAATTAACAGCCAGTGGCAAGCTTGGTATAGTTTCTTTGTCGACGCCGCGGGCACACAGCAAACCCAATCCATGGACATGGCGGTGCCACCGTGTCGTACGATCGTTCGCACAGTAACACAGTTCTTGATCGATCGATTTCTCTCCAAATTATCCGCCCCTCCGTCTCGCTTCAAGTAAAAGGTGGAGTTATACCCGTGGCCGATCGAGTATCCAAGTCACCCCTGCCACCAGGTGAGAGCCGCTTTGTTTGCCCACCAGAAAACATACAGGATGGTCAGGGTTACTCATGGGACTCAGATCAACTGGTTCTGTCGACGAGGCGGACGACGGATCTCATGGTATCCAATCGGTTAGGTCTAATCTCCATAGTATCTATACGAATTTGGGACTGATTGCGCACGCCCCACCTGAGAATGCCGCACTGGAAGTTCTCCCGTGTCCGTTGCAAATCAATATTAATCAAGCATGACGATGCCGGAGGTTTGCGGCTTTTCGGACCCTGCTTCGATTACTGCGCGGCGCCGAAGGGTACACCCTTTTTTCGAGTCAATATCAACGTCATCCGACTCACAGCGCGTAATTCTTCGACCACATTTTGTATACATAGGACACCTGCTGTGCAGCGAAATGTTACATATGTACCACGGGTCAAGGTAAGTTATCCCTCGCCGGCTAGGATGCATTCGTCGTTTAGTATCACCGTAGTTTATCAGAGATGAGTCAGAGAATAGTAGCTGACTCGGAGTATCACTGAGAAATAACTGATAGCTTGTCTTGGATGATCCACTCAAGAGGCCGTCGCATCGAAAGTGGTAAGCACCGTGGCAGTACTTATGTTTCTTTCCATTCGAGCGAGCGCCTCGCCCGGGCCGATCACCGATCGGCATTCTTGTGACCAACTTACTTAGCGCGCTTGACCCGGGACTGCCGTTTGGTTGAGCTGACCAAACGGTTCTACCATGCAGTTTCGACGCAGGCTGCTTAGACAGCCTGAGGGGTGAGGTGCCCACTGGATGACCATCGTCACGAGATGAAGGTTGGCAGCCAGGGCATCCCATGACTGGAGGGCCCATGAAGCGATCCCAGTTCTTAGTCAGTGTCCGAGGAGAGGCTGACCCGGGCTGTGAATCCCCGTTTGTCAGGTCTGTTAAGGCTTGGCTGCCAAGCTCCCGGACGTCGGCTAACCTGGTTCGATCCACAGACAAGCTCAGCCAGTACTATGCTATACAACAACTTCGTCACTCACGGTGACTCGTCAGTTTCACAACATTGAGAGTTCCACTTGACCCGTCATTTGTCCACACACATATATCATTGTAATAGCATATTTAGGCCACTTGTG
>JBBPJJ010000984.1:0-12410 GCA_038088635.1 Veloboletus limbatus
TTCTATTTCTTTACTTAGAGTAGCTTATATAATCATACATTACATGTCACTATATAAGATCCAAACTCAGCATCTGAGTTCTAATAACACTTGTTCTCCAACCACAACCATCATCTGCCTCAACACCGTTTAGCCTCAACACCTCCAACAATGTGAGTAACCAAATTGCCTCCGCATTCTGTGTTGTCAAACAGGTTATGAGCCCCGCTAAGTGCGAAGGGAGCGTGAGCAATCGCTGCACCTGGAGCTGCTAAGCAACTCGCCTGAAGCTGTTGCTGCGTCGTTCTACACGATGCGCAATGAGCTCGGCAATGAGGCCAACATGCCAGCGTCGTTTACAATGTGGCATGAAGATGATGGATGTGCATTACACGCTGCAACCAGGGAGCGCCTATGGCGAACCCTTGTCATTGTTTCCCCTGAAACCTTGACATTCCATCATACTAATCGCTTCGACCTTAGATGTCTTCGTCTACCTCCTCATCTTCCCACAACATCCCGGTCTTCACTGGTGCTAACTACAGCACATGGTGGCCGAGGATGGAGAGCACCATCTTGGCGACCAGCAGTTCTTGGGTCAAAACCATCAGATGCCCCACCATTGCCACGGACGCTACTACTGACACCATCGGCTTCTACGAAAAATAATTAATGAGTATTTTAAAGGGGTTATTAAGGATTACTAGCAAATTTATATAAAAGGATGAAGTGGACTGAGGCAAACAACAAGATACTTGGAGCCATTCGACTTTCGCTCTCACCTACCCTCATCCATCAGTACATCGGAGAAACCCACGCTTTTACCCTCCTCAAGACAATCAAGACCGACTACGGCACTCCAGGACTATCTCAGATCTTCGCGGACTTCAAGGCCATGATGGATGGTACTATCCCCACTTCGGGGAACCCTGCAGCGTCCTTCGCCAAGTTCCAGACACTCTTCATGCGGCTGGAAACCAATAAGTACCCCATCTCTGAAAACCTCCAGGCAATGATTCTTCTGTCCAAGCTTCCCCCGTCAATGGACATGATTGTGCAACTCCTTGTGCAAAGACGTGATGATGAGGGAAACTTTGCCCCTCCAACGGTCCAGGACATTGTCACCTCCGTGACACTCACGTGGGACTCCAAGAATCTTGGAGGAAAAGTTAAGGCGCCAGAGCAAGCGCAAAAGATCTCCGCTGTCAAGCAGAAGCCCGGGAACCCTTCTTTCCAGGGTCAACAGCAACAACCCCCTGTAGCACCCCAGCAGCAGCAGCAGGGGGGTAATGCTAATGCTGAAAAGAAGAAGACCAAGCATGGCAAGCGGGGAGGAAAACAGCAGCAGGAGAAGCGAAACATGCTCCAGTTTGTCGAGCATGCCTCCAAATCTGGTAGCAGCGACTACTTCACCTCAACCACTATCATCCCCTCTGTTCCTGCCGTCGTCGACCCTTGCGCGAGTGCTCATAAGAGTGCTCAGCAATACCAAGGTCAGGGTGGTCCTGCTGCTTTTGCACAGACCAAAGAAGCATTCACGTTCGCTCATTAGCTGAACATCCACCCGTCCTGCGAGACCATTCAGTCAATTGACGCAGCTCTTCTGCTTCTCCAACGGCTGGACTTCTCATTGCCACCTCCTCCATTGTCTCCCCTTCCGTCCACTTCCATCGACGCGACACCACTAGTCACACCTCCTTTATCGGCACCTGTCGTGCCGTCCGCCCTCTCTCCTCCTCTTTCCCCGGTGCAGTACAACTGCGCCTTCTCCCTTGAAGACCTCGATGAGCCAGAATGTCCCTCCAAGCGCTCTAGGCACTGGGTTAGCCATATTGGCAAAACCTGGGATGCAGACGATATCATCGATATCTATGGGTCTGATGTCGATATGTTCATGGAGGAAAGGTTTGTCTCTTTCCCGATGATCACAACCACGCAATCCTCAAACTCCGCTTCCTACACAGCATCGAATAGCGTAGAGGGTATATACAATGTACCTAATGCAATGGACATTACCTGTGTGCATGGCTCTCAGTCTAAGTGTGATCATTGTAATAAGAACAAATTTTGGATTCTTGATTCCAGTGCTTCAATGAATTTCACTCCTGAACAATCAGACTTCAGCGATTACACATGCCTTGGTAAAAATAAAATTCCCATCTCGACTGCCTCTGGTCATATCTACATCGTAGGGACAGGCAACTACAAACTGCAGTGGAAAGATGTGCAAAATAAAGTGCGCAACCTGACCGTATTCGATGTGGGGCATATCCCCAACTCAGGAGTTGGATTGGTATCTATGTGCCAAATGCTTAACACTAGTGCCAAAGTTAGAGGAAGCACAGAGAGTATAGATATGCTCTTCGGTGATGACACCCTGCTCGCATGCTTTAAACCAGGCTGCATGGGTTACAATATGTATACCATTGAGGACATTACCGGTTGTCACCATTCTATGATCGCTCCTGACTTTGAGACCATGCACAAACGAATGGGACATCCTTCCAAGGATGTGATGAAACATGCTGCGAAACATACATGCAATTTCCCTTCCTCACTCAAGATACCAAAGGAAGACAAAACCTGCAAAGGTTGTGCAGAGGGTAAAACCCCTGCTCACACCTTCCACCTGGATCTCAGGAGAGCCAAAGCACCCTTTCAGCTTATCCATTCGGATGTTAAGTCCTTCCCCATCGCATCGTACCATAAATATTGGTACATTATCACCTTTTTCGATGACTATACATCATACGGGAGGAGCGCACTCTTGTGCACCAAGAACAATGCCCTTCAGGCAACCAAGCGCTTTTTGGCGATGGTGTCCACCTAATTTGACACTAAAGTCCAAGGATGGATGTCTGATGCAGGGGGAGAGTACAAGTCCAAAGCTTTTGATGAGCTGGTTGCCTCTCAGGGGATACGCATCTTCCAGAGTGCCCCTCATGTTCCCCAACAAAATGGTTGTGCTGAGCGCGTTATGCGCACCATTATGGACAAGTCCAAGTCTATGCGCCTTGATTGTTGCACACCGGATTCTTGGTGGGAAGTCAGTTGAAGTCACGCCGTCCACATATACAATAGGACACCATTTCACAGACATAACTGGCATGCTCTGTTTGAGATTCTCAATGGAGAGGCTCCTGATATTGGCCATCTCCACGTCTTTGGTTGCGAAGCATACGCCCATGTCCCTTCGGACATTCGCACCAATAAGCTGGCCCCTAAATCAGAACCAATGGTGTATCTAGGCGTTGCACCTGGAAACGATCGGAATTATCTTCTGATGCGTCATCCCCAAAATGTTATTTTCACTTCGGCACAAGTGCTCTTCAATGAGCAGCTGTTCCCTTTATGTGAGAAAAAGCCTACATGTCCACAGACACAGGCCAGTCCAGAGCAACAGGTCGAGATTCTGCTCCCTGATATGCCGACTGACCTTGATGACTTCCTCCCTCATCCAGAACCTCATCACCCAGAACTGGAACATACTCCGGAACCTCCGGAACCATTCCATGTGCCTCCACCTCGCACTCCATCACCTGTTGCACCACCACCACCGCCTCAGCATCCCCGCAAAGGCAAGGCCCCTGAATGCCGCCCACAAGCTGCTCCTCCTGCTATTCCCCCTGCTCCTCGCCGCTCTGGGCACAAGAAGCGCGTTCCTAAATGACCAGGGAACATATATGGAGACGACCGCCATCCTGTTGATCAGGAATGCGATGCAGACCGTACATGGCGCAATATTGGCCACAGTGGTGCGCCTCATCAACAAGAAGTTCCTGGGGATTTCCCTGTTGAGCCCTCCCACAACATTCCTGACCCAGAACATCACAATCTCTCCAAAGAGGAGATTGAGCGCATCACCAGGGAAGGGGGAGCCGCGCTCACTTCTTTTCTCTTGGGGAAGGCGATTCGGCTAGATTCTGCAGATCACTCTAAGCCGATCCGCGAGTGGACATTTAAGAACATTTACACCCTACCGTCTGCGCAGCAAAAGGAATGGAAAGATGCTTGTCACGAGCAACTCGAAGTTCTTAAAAAACGAGATGTTTTCGAACTGGTTGATCGTCCTAAAGATCGTAAAGTCATCAAAAATCGTTGGGTCTTTGTTGTCAAACCCGTTGGTAGAAAGCGTGCGCGCCTAGCCATGAAAGGCTTCTCACAGGTCGAAGGCTTAGACTTCAACCAAATCTTTTCTCCTGTCGTGCGATACGAAATAGTGCGCTTAATGCTTGCACTCGCAGCACTCGAAAACTGGCACATGGAAGCCGTCGATGTACATGCCACCTATCTATATGGCACACTTGACAAAGAGATCTACATGGAACAACCAGAGGGATTCAAAATCCCCGGTGCAGAGACTAAAGTACTGCGCCTCAAAAAGGCACTTTATGGATTAAAGCAGGCTGGTCTCGCCTGGTGGAAAGCCCTCAATGAGTCCATGAAAGAGCTCGGCTTTGAGCGGATTAAATCAGATCCCGGCATCTTTCTCTACAAGAAGAAAGGCTTCCTTACGGTTGTAGCCATTATTTACGTAGATGATGCCATTTTCTGTGGTCCCTCGAAGGCGATCGTTGATGAGGTCAAAGCACATTTCATGCGCAAATGGGAATGTCGCGACCTTGGCGAAGCCAAAGAGTTCTTGCACATGAACATCAAATGCTCCGGTCGAAAACTTTACATCGACCAAAAGGAATACCTTCAAAAGATTATCCAGCGTTTTGATTTGCAGAACTCCAAGTCCACACCAGCCCCCTTGCCTTAGGGGTATTACCCCATCAAAAACGACGTGCCCATTAACCCTGGACTTCGTCAGAAGTTCCAAACTGTAATCGGTTCCTTGATCTATATCATGATCGGAACACGACCCGATATTGCCTATGCCGTCACAACTATGGCACACCATTCAGCAAACCCAACGGAGGAACATTTATCAAAAGCGCTACATATTTGCCGCTACCTCTTAGGAACGCCTAAAGCAGCCTTGTGCTTCAATGGCAACAAGGACCAAGGCATTATCGTGTACACCGATGCAAATTGGGCATCTGACCCAAACACACGCAAGTCCCAAACCAGCTGGTTCTTGCAGCTAGCCGGATGTACCTTCAGCTGGTGATCTTGCCTACAGCCTACTTTGGTGCATTCCTCTACGGAAGCTGAGTACATGTCCCTGTTGGACTGTGGTAGACAAGCATTTTGGGTTTGACAACTTCTACGAGAACTCGGGTACAAAATGAACGCAATACCAATTTGCAGTGATAACCAAGGATCCATCTTTATGGCATCTAACCCGATCACTGAACCGCGCAGTAAGCCCATCGACATTCGTTGGCATGCGATCCGTGACTGGATTCAAGATGGCCATATTGAGCTGTTCTTCATAGATGGAGTCAGCAATCCTGTGGATATGTTCACCAAAAACCTGGGGTGTATCAAATTCGAGGAATTCCGCACATCTCTCGGGATCATCTTAACCCCTCCATAGTTGCCATTTCCGCTCATCAGCACACCATGCTTCGAGCGAGGGGGAGTGTTGAATGTGCTGTTACTCAGCTGCCTTCGCTCCTATTTCTATTCTATTTCTTTACTTAGAGTAGCTTATATAATCATACATCACATGTCACTATATAAGATCCAAACTCAACATCTGAGTTCTAATAACACTTGTTCTCCAACCACAACCATCATCTGCCTCAACACCGTTTAGCCTCAACACCTTCAACAATGTGAGTAACCAATTTGCCTCCGCATTCTGTGTTGTCAAACCGAGTCTGAGATAACTGGGGGTGGTTGTCGAGGGGTTGTTCTCGACGCTCTAGGAGTACTAGAAGACAGGGTGAAGAGTGATATGGCTCACGATAGTAGTGGCCGTGCAGAAGAAAACTTTGAGCTTTTGTTACGTTGTGGGCCGGGTAGGCTCACACGTATCTGCAAGGTGACTAGGACTGGGGCTAGGGCTAGGACTTGAGAAGGCTTCTTTAGAGAGGCCTTTACTGGAACTGAGGAACTAGAGGACCGAAGTTGACCAGTTGGCTGGGCAAGACTAAGCGTAGTATTGCGGAGCTCAAAGTTAGGAAATACAGGTCGTGCTAGTATGGTTTATATACTTGTGAGGAGCTAGCATGGACCAAGACTATGAAAGGAAACATGATAAAGAAGAATAGATAAGAAGAATAGCATGGAATGTGATGGAAGCGGAAAGAATCCTGTTGAAGGGTGGAGATTAACAAGGCTATGTATGACTCAATTAGTGAGTCAGCTACAGAAGGCCGAGGAATCGGAACAAAGGAAAGTAATCGTAATCTTGATGACAGATGAAAAATGAACTTGTGGATTACTGTGAAGGAGTCATCAAGATGAAGAGTAACAAAGAGATAACGAAGAAGAATGAAATGTAACAAATTCCATGTATGCAGTCACAAGAGAAGGTGTGTCATATGAAGTTTTGAGGTCTGTCCAGAAAGTCAGAGCCAATGTATAATCATGGAAGCGATTGGCCAAATTTTGGTCCAACTTGAGCTGGATGGCTCCAAGTGCCTTGTTGTTGTTTTCATCCCACTCTAATTGCCTATCCTCTAGGGCAGTAAGGTCGTTGCCGGTTAGTATAGCATAGATGCAGCAATTTTCTATGTCAGTGATGATAGGAGGCATAGGGCAGCTGTGCTGCATCCTTGGTATACTCCTGTGAAGCGGAGGTAGGCATCCATCTGGTGGGTCCAAGACTTGTACTTGGGTCCAGTAAGGAGAGGCAAGTCCTTGAGGGAAGAGGTGGTGGACATGGTTGAGATGTGCTGGAGTAGAATCCATTAGCTCAAAAATAAAAATAAAATAAAGGGAATGGGAAGTCTGCATCACCAAACGATGGGTTTCAGAGCCAGACATCAGGCAAGAAGAAGTCTGCCCTTGTCCATTGTCTGGGTGACCATGCCAGAAAGCATTCCCGCATCATCTGTGCTTAATGATGTGCAGGGCTGGGCTGGGCTCAAAAGCCCAGGCTTGGGCCCGGCTTAGGAAGGCTTGGGCTTCTCAAAATCATAAGCCGGGCCCTGGATGACGGCTGAGGCCCGGCTTGGGCCAGGCCCAGGCTTGAGCCATAGTAGAAGTAATAAATTTAATGTATTGTAATGATTCGTTTAACATAATCATAGCTACTTCATCACTCTCGTCTACTTCATCGAAGCCCACATTATCATCTAAATCTGAGTCTTCCAAAACCACTATCTCATCCAATGCCTTATTGTCATCTGATGGATGCTTGCAAACTTCTCCGTTACTTATGCTAACCTCTGAGAGCACTGACGGATCCTCACGAAATAGGAGGTCTTGACACACAAAACACTTGATGCATTGAAGGGCTTCGACAATATCGGCTTTCAGCCGATTATGTCGTTTGCTGATTGTAATTCCTGCTGAAGAAAACGCCCGCTCACTTGAAACAGACGTAGCTATGATTGAAAGGTAATCCCGTGCTAAAGAAGCCCAGACCAGATACCGTGCGGCATTTAGTCCCCACCATTGCACAATGGACATATTGGGTGGAAGTTGCTCCTTTGAATTCAAGTAGCTGTGAAAGTCGTCCAGCCATGGATGATGAGGATCGCCATGCGTGGAGCCAGTGATCTCATCATCATCCTCATCATCGTCTGAGAGTGTGCGCAACAGCTGACTAATTTTGCCATATGCCAATGTAGTCCTCGGAGCTTGCTTTGGTCTCTCAGTCACGTCCCCTTGAAGCTCGAGAAACCAGTGCTTATACTATAATATTGTGTTAGTAAGAATATAGAAACAATCTTGAAATACATACCAGCTCTTCAGCATGTTTCATGGCCTCATCAAACAAGTCACTACTCCAGTAGCGACGTAAATGATTGGCTTTTTGTATCGGATCAAGTACTAGAACAATTGTTAGGCATGTTGTAGAATGAGTCAAAAAGAAAGACGTACACATGGCCATAATGTAAACATCTGAGGCTGCAGTCTTCTCATAGTACTCTGAGATTTTGTCTACCCCTGCTACTAGTCTGAGGTGAAAGTCGTCGTATTCCATCTTCAAGCTTCGTGTATACCAAGCCTTGTGCAAGGCTTCAATAGCTGGGAGTGCTAGGTGAACTGTTGGCCCACGGTCTGACGGAAATGACTGTTGAGCATGTTCAGACTTCCCCAGTAACACAAGGAGGATGCGGACTCGCATCCACTCCTCATCAGTCAATTGCAAATCTAATAGCTTTTGACGCTTTTGACAATCTTTCTCCACTATGGCAATTTCATGAATGAACGTGTCGACATCATCCCTGAGCTTCTCTGAACGCTCAAGCATCAAATATGTTGAGGACCATCATATGGGCATGTCAAGAAGAAGCTGGAGTGGCCACTCACATGGTGGGTGATTTGGCTTGTCTTGCTTTTGAATCCGTTGAAAGAGCTCCTTGTGTTTAGCTGACGACCGTTCCTTGATACATATTGAGCACACAATCCCAACTTCATCACGCTGATTACCCCGTCTTGCTATGAGATTGGCATCTGGGTCCTTGGGATCGTATGCTTTGGATTTACTGTGAGCACTGAGTAACGCCTGAGTGGCCAAATTGATGATATGTGCGAGACAGCTAAGTAGTAAGGAATCAACTGAGCTTTACTTGTTGACAGATCGGATGACTGTGACACTCACCACACTCACCATTTTCGACCATCAAATGGCTTGCCAGTTTTGAGCTCTATTAGCTTCGCAAACTCAGTCATCATGACTGTTACGATTTCCCCTATTCTTACTCCTTTTACGGGAACCCCTAACTTCGGTCTACAACGTCGCCCTCGGCATACTCCTTTGGATCCTCCTCGCGCTCCTTGTACTGTACCCGCTGAGTACAGCCTTCCTCCGCTCATTCCGACTCGTTCCTTAAGCACACCTCGTGTTCATCACGTGTTCACCTCAAGGCTTCCCTTTAGCACTGCCTTGCTGCGGCTTCCATTCCAGCATTGCCTTGCTGCGGCTTCCTTTCACAGCCTCACACCACGAGTTCCCCTTGTGCTTACCTGAGTCATCCTTATTCCCGCTCCGGACCTTATCCTCGGTCCTTCCCTTGTCCTCGTGTCCGGACCATACCCGTGGTCCTTCCTTATTCCCTCGGACCTCATGGTCATCCCCAGATTCCCGTCTCTAGATTCCCGCCTCATGCACGCCTCGTTCCCTCCTCGTGCATTTCCTCGGCCTAACCCGAGCTCTCCTACACCGCCCTCGCCTTCCCAGCTCCCATTGATTCACTCAACATGAGTCATTGCCCCTGTCTCTGACTCACTATTGAGTCCGCCTCCTTTCTCTTCACTGCTTTGATCTTCCTTTCCTTTCATAGAATACCCTTAGCCCTATGCTCTCAAACGCATAGCCTTGGCTTCTCTTCTCGCACAGCCTACTTCCTGTGCTTTCCTTCTTTAGTCTCTTCTCTCCGATTCCTTCGTATTCTATGACCTTCCTTCGCACAGCCCATGACTGGTGCTGTTCTCTCTTTCCTTTCTTGACATGGTCCGTGCCCCTTACCCTACGCTATATAAACCCTAGTAGCACGTACCATGTTCTCTATTCTTGATCTCCCTGGACTTTCCTTAGACCCTAGTCCCTAGGCCTCCACCTAGTTCCCAGATCTACCCCTAGTCCTTGTACTCTTTGCAATCCTAGCTTCCTTTGCTGATCCTGCGCTCGACCCGGTATACGATCCCTTGGCTGGCACTATCCGTGTGCAGCCTACGTCTCCGCGTACACCCTCGACGGCATCAGCCAAGGACCCCCTCGTCCTAGACCTCACCAGGGCTACATGCGTGCTTACCCAAGTACACACGTAACAATGACATCCATATTGGACGTGTTGTCGCATGTGACATGACCAATCTAATTATCGTTTCATCATGAGTAGCTAAAAGTAAAAATATGTTTGTGACTGACCTTATGATAGATTCCAAGACCCTCCATGATTTTATATAACGCCTGCCCAAGTCACACACCATTATGGGCACTGTTAAGTCATACGAATCCAATCAGAGCAGTATGGAGATCCCAGATTCCAGGGGACAATTCTTCAATCCACATTCCTGTCACTGCAAAGTAGGCGTCGGTGTTTGATGCCTGCCATGCATCGCAGGTCATGTTGATCCGTCTATTGACGGTATTACTCTATTAAAAGATTAGAATATAATATTCAATAGAAAGGGACTTGGACATACTAATAGTCTGGTCCGCAAGCTATGCATGTGGCTTTTGAACATGTCAAGAATTCCCTGTCGTGTTGTCTTGCGGTTGGACAACTTTACACCATTTGTTGCACACGAGGCGAGTTCAATCATAGACTTGAATGACGTGTGTTCCAGGGCAGTGATAGGCCATTACCCGGTGGGATACATTTTGCAATCATGAACGAATAAAGTCGTCATACCTGGTCTGTGTCTGCAATCCACCAGAATGCAGCCTCGTGAAACCGTGCCTCACTATATGGAATTACCTTATCCTTGGTAGGTATAGGCTTTAGATTGCGATCAAGCTGGGTCTGATTATCAGCTTGTGCTTGGTCTTTGCGCAGCTTGCAATCCTTCAGTAGCATAGAGATACACTTGTTCAAGTCAGCCCAAATTAAGTAGTCAGCCTAAAGATGAGTAAGAACTTAAACATCAAGAAACCTGGGGGTGAAGGACTTACCTTATGATGTGACTCAAGGTGGCGACGTAGTGTTGATGTTTCCGCAATGATGGCAACCATGCATAAATGTTTTCTATTCAAAGATTGTCATAGTAGTTAGTTTATTTAGAAGTGGGTTGTACTTACGAACATATGTTGCACTTGCGAAGCCGCCCTCCATGGTCTGCATATACTTCACCAAAAAAATGATCAATGTCTCTTGTGCGATTCTCACAACAAGTGGTCAGTGGTACATCAATATCTGTGACCTCGATGTCTTTCAGGAGTCCATCCGCATTGATTTCGTCTTGCAGCAAGGATAACAACAGAGCTATGTGTTGTGGATATGGGATAATAAGTTCACAGAATACCGAAACAGACAGTACTTACCTGCATCTGCACTCCAAGTCTCTACATTTGCAGTGATACAGACTCTTTTTTTACCTAGAGAATTGTCAAAATGATTAGTGCAAAAGACATAACCGACGTAAGTGCAGTGAAACCAGACCTTTAGTCAACCTTGTGGGTCCTATCGTGCCTGGCAGGCCCTCATCTTCACTGCCACAATCTCTGTGGTTGCTTGGCGCATCCTTGTGTTTACGGACTAGGGTGGTTGATGGGGGAGAGCCAAAATCTGACTCGGACTGCAAGGATGTGGAGGCAGAGGGTGGGACGCTGCTTACCACACGTTGGGGGTGTTGATGGGAATGTAACTCTGGAGTGGCCGCATTCTCAGCATCCCGTAATCTAGCCGATGGCATGGCTATCCGTTTTGGTCGAGCGCTGGGTTCCTCACACGCATCCATGCTGGCGGAAGTAAATGGAGATGAAGAGGACCAATGAAAAAATACCAAATATGGGTGGCTGTTGCAACTGTGCAGTTTCAGGTGTGCCAGTCGGCATGGCCAAATCAGTGCATTGCAAAGCCGCGGCCCAGCCTCCAGCCCAGGGCTTTGAAAAACGGAAGCCCGGCCCCAAGCCCAGCACATCACTATCTGTGCTTGCCTTATTTAGGCATAGCTGGTCATTGACCTCTGGAAAGAGCGTTTTCACATTATTTCTATCAGAGAACATCATCCAGGTAGGCTGCATCACATGTCTTGTTCAGACGGCAAGTGGGACTCATAACCTATTGCAATCAGCTGCACCCTGTGCATGGAGCTGGGAGGAGCAATGCAGATGAATTTACATACCTTTGGAAGATGGTTGTGATTTGAAGTCAAGAGTGATTCAAAATCAGCTAATTAGATTCATACTCAGCTCCTGCTTATATACATGTCAGGTAGCTATGTTAGTCAGCTTATTTCTAAGCAGAAATAGGAGTACGACTATGTAAAGTATGTTCTTTCAACAAGAAATAGCCCCAACATAGCATGAAAATAGCCCCAGTATAGCCCTAAAATATCCTACTTGAATACCACTAATAACATAGTATACATTTGTATACAACCATGTCCAAAAGGTAGTTTACAGCTCCAAGAAAAAATTGTAAAAGAAGCATATAAATGTGTCATGACATGTTATCCACTTCTGTCTCCCATACCCACCTAGGGAGCTGGGCCTGCACCAACATCATTGAGGCCATCTGCAGCACCTTGCTCATCATCCAAAAATTTATCGAGCTCTTGTATCCTACACGGAAGAAATGCTAACACTAGCAGAGCAGATGCGAGAAGAGTCAGAAGACTGAAAGTACTTGTGGAGACCCATACTATTGGCTATACTGTCCATGTAACTCTCTGTCTCATGAAGGTCCTATAGGCCTTGA
>JBBPJJ010000986.1:0-12387 GCA_038088635.1 Veloboletus limbatus
GTGGGTCCGCAGCCCATCGCTCTTTCCTAATCCGATGGAAAGGGTACACAGCCGAAGAAGACTCGTGGGTTCCCGAGCGGAACTTGAAACATTCCGCAGCATTGCTAAAAGACTATAAAAAACGTCACAAACTTTGAAACTCCTCATCCGCTTCCCTTTCTCCCATTTTATGTTTGACTTCGTTCCCAAAGAAAAACTGTCGCATTTCATATTTCGTTTTCGCTATAAAGTCCCAAGTTCCCATTCTCTCCAACACGCCTACTTTTGCCGCTACGATTACTGTCCTTTTCACCACACCTTCTAAATTCTCCCCATCCTCTCATTTTTCTCATTTACCATGGGCATGACCTATGTTGTTCACTCCGTTTCTCCTATTCCCGAACTTCTTGACGAAACTCCTTCATCGTCTTCCTCCTTTGACACTGCTCCCGAGCAAATCCGTCTCCAGTTACATGATGACTCAGACAATCAAGACGACTCCAATTCGACAACCGCGCAAGCAGGGTGGGGAGAGGATCCCGACGATGCCTGGAGGGTGGCGAGACCCGAATTAGATACGCTAGATCCATTCACACATCGTCCTCTAAGTTCTCACCCACCAGTTTTGTCCGTACTTCTTCCCCCAGCGTCTCATCGTCTCCGATCCGACACACCAGATGACACATACGCGCAGGTGCTCCTCCATCGGATCACGGATTCCAGGCTGGCCATCCCGGCCACAAGCCATCTTGACTATGGGTCTTCCCTCCTCGCCCTCTATAAAGCCTTCATAGAAACCGAGCGCATCGACCTTCTCGTGCGAAACAACTCCACCAACCCTGATGCCCATATAACCTTCCTCGTGGGAGTTCTTCGCCACATCAGGGACCATTTACGGGGGGCCCTTGTCACCATGGGGTACCAACTCCATTTCGGCGAATTCCTGGCCGACATAGAGCGTTACACCCGGGAACTAGCTCTCGCACAAGGAGTCCAACCTCCTCCCTACTCCTCTCTCGCAACCCCGAGTGCCTCTTCTTCTCCCCTCGACCCTACCGTCGAGGCATCACTTGCCCACACCGACGCATGGCTCGCCGGTCTGGATGGTCGTCTTATCCTACCTCCCAACCATCCCCGCTACTCGGAGGCCTGTTTCGAATGTCACCGCCTTGGGCATCGTCGCGCCCAGTGTCCCCAGTACCAATGCCCACTATGCCTCGCCTGGGCTCCTGGACATGCACAAGTTCGTTGTCCTACCAGACCACGACCTCGACCTCCTCGTCGGCCGACCTCTTCGTCATCGTCGGGATCATTCCGCACTCAGCAATCCCTTCCGGGCTCGAGATCCTTCCCTCAACCTTCGCACCGTCCCTCCGCCCCTCGTCGACGTCGCACCGTCTCCCCTATTTCTCCACTTCCCGACACCGATACCCATGTCGATGACGTGTGGGACGACGTTGCCTATGCTAATACCACGGGTTCCCCCGGTGCATTTGCCCTGGACCTCTAAGTCACCTCCGCAAGCGTATGTGTCCCTCAAGACCTGGTTCTCGTCGGAGACTCGAGGCGTAATAGGGGGGTAATGTTACGATTCTTCCGACATTGTACAATTCTTGCTTTAACATTCGTCCGTCTCTTTCTTCCTTGATGACTCTTCACGGTAAACTACGGTTTCACCTTTCATTCGTCATCAAGCTTACAATTACTTTCCTTCCGTCCGATTCTCCGGACTTCTATGACTGACTCACTACACGAGTCATACCTAGTCATTATTCTTTACTCTTCAACAGGGATTCTTTCCGCTTCCATCGCATTCTGCGATGTTCTTTCACTTATCCTTTTCCTTCTTATTTCCTTTCACAGTCTTGGTCCGTGCTAGCCTATCTTAACGTATATAAGCCTTACTAGCACGACCTGTACTTCTTAACTTTGAGCTCCGCAATTCTACCCAGATTTGCCTCTCAGTTTGTCACCTTCAACCCCAGTCTCAGTAAAGGCCTCTCTATACGAAGCCTTCCTCAAGTCCTAGCCCTAGTCCTCAGTCCTAGTTCTAGTCACCTTGCGGCTACGTGCGAGCTTACCCGGCCCACACGTAACAGTATTCTTTTAAGTGGCAGAGTGAGATCGCATAATAATAGTGGTTGAAAGTCAAGTAGCATGGGAATGTTTTAAGACTCAGACATAATGTCTATATATATACATTTGTTTGTGCTACTCAACAATAGCAACTATCTATTTATTTCATCAAGATCCTTGTTTGACAACACAGAACATGGAGGCAATTTGGGCTACTCACATTGTTGAGGTGTTGAGCTGCAAACGGTGTTGAGGCAGACAATGGTTGTTGTTTTAGAACAAGATGTTATTAGAACTCAGACGTTGAGTTCGAAGTTTATATAGTGCACAGGTATGTCTGATTATATAATCTACTCTACCTAAATACGATTAGGGGAAATAGAAATAGGAGTGAGAGCAGCTGTATAACAGCGCATTTAACACTCCTCCTTGCTTGCAGCATGGTGTGCTGAAGAGCAGAAATGGCGACTATGGAGGGGCTAGAACAATCCTGAGAGATGTGCGGAATTCCTCAAATTTGATACGCCCCAAGTTTTTGATGAACATGTCAGCAGGATTACTGACTCCATCTATAAAGAATAGCTCAATGTGGCCATCTTGAATCCAGTCATGGATGGCATGCCAATGAATATGGATGGGCTTACTACGCGGTTCGGTGATCGGATTGGACGCCATAAAGATGGAACCTTAGTTGTCACCAGAAATTGGTATTGTGTTCATTTTATACCCGAGTTCTTGTAGAAGTTGCTGGACCCAGAACGCTTGTCTACCACAGTCCGAGAGGGACAAGTACTCAGCTTCAGGAGAAGAATGCACCACAGTAGGCTGCAGGCGAGATCGCCAGCTGAAAGTACATCCGGCAAGGTTTAAGAACCAGCTGGTTTGGGACTTGTGTGTATTTGGATTGGATGCCCAATCCACATCAGTGATGCCTTCATCTTTGTTGCCCTCAAAGCACAAGGCTGCTTTAGGCATTCCTAGGAGGTAGCAGCAAATATATAGCGCTTTTGACAAATGTTCCTCCATTGGATTCGCCAAATGACATGCCATGGTTGTGACCACATAGGCAATATTGGTTTGAGTTCCGATCATGATATAGATCAAGGAACTGATTATGGTTTGAAACTTCTGACGAAGTCTGGGGTTAACGGGCACATCGTTTTTGATGGGGTAATACCCCTGAGGCAAGGGAGTCTGCATGGCTTTGGAGTTTTGCAAATCAAAATGTGTAATGATTTTTTGAAGGTATTCCTTCTGGTCTATGTAGAGTTTTCGACCAGAGCGTTTAATATTCATGTGCAAGAACTCTTTGGCTTCGCCAAGATCGCGACATTCCCATTTGCGCATAAAGTGCACTTTAACCTCATCAACGATCGCCTTTGAGGGACCTCAGAAAATGGCATCATCTACATAAATAATGGCTACGACCGTAAAGGAGCCTTTCTTCTTATAGGGAAAGATGGCAGGATCTGATTTAATCCACTGAAAGCCGAGTTCGTTCATGAACTCGTTGAGGGCTTTCCACCAGACGAGACCAGCCTGCTTTAATCCGTAAAGGGCCTTTTTGAGGTGCAGTACTTTAGTCTCAGCACTGGGGATTTTAAATCCCTCTGGTTGTTCCATGTAGATCTCTTCATTGAGTGTGCCATATAAATAGGCGGCGTGAACATCGATGGCTTCCATGTGCCAGTTTTCGAGCGCTGCAAGTGCAAAATATTTGGTCGAAGTCTAAGCCTTCAACCTGTGAGAAATCTTTCATGACTAGGCGCACACACTTTTAACCATCGGGTTTGACATCAAAGACCCAACGATTTTTGATGACTTTACGATCTTCAGGACAATCAACCAGTTCGAAAACATCTCATTACTTAAGAACTTCGAGTTGCTCACAACAAGCATCTTTCCATTCCTTTTGTTGCGCAGACGGTAGGGTGTGAATGTCCTCGAATGTCCATTCACAGATTGGCTTAGAGTGATCTGCAGTTTCTAGCCAGATCGCCTTCCCCAAGAGATAAGAAGTGAGTGCTGCTCCCCCTTCCCTGGTAATGTGCTCAATCTCCTCTTCGGAGAGATCGCAATGTTCTGGGTCAGGAATGTCATGGGAGGGTTCAATGGGGAAATCCCCAGGAACTTCTTGTCAAGGAGGTGCACCACTGCAGCCAATATCACGCCATGTATGGTCTGCATCGCATTCCTGATCAACAGGATGGTGGTTATCTCCATATATGTTCCCCAGTCATTTAGGAATGTGCTTTTCATGCTCAGAGTGGCGAGGAGCAGGGGGAACAGCAGGAGGGGCAGCTTGTGGGCAGCATTCAGGGGCCTTGCCTTTGTGGGGACACTGAGGCGGTGGTGGTGGTGCAACAGACGATGAAGTGTGAGGTGGAGGCACATGGAATGGTTTGGGAGGTTCTGGACGAGGGAGGAAGTCATCAAAGTCAGTCAGCAAATCAGGGAGCGGAATCTCAACCTGTTGCTCGGGACCGGCTTGTGTCCATGGACGTGTAGGCTTTTTCTCACATAAGGGGAACAGCTGCTCATTAAAGAGCGCTTGTGCCGAAGTGAAAAGGGTATTGTGGGGACAGCGCATCAATAGATAATTCCATTCATTTCTAGGTGCAACGTCTAGATACACCATTGGTTCTGATTTAGGGGCCAGCTTATTGGTGCGAATGTCCGAAGAGACATTGGTGTACACTTTGCAACCAAAGACACGGAGATGGCCAATATCGGGAGCCTCCCCGTTGAGAATCTCAAATGCAGTATGCCAGTTATGTCTGCGCAATGGTGTCCTGTTGTATACATGAACGGCGTGACTCCAATTGAATTCCCACCAAGAATCCGGTGTGCAACAATCAAGGCATATAGACTCAGACTTGTCCATAATGGTGCGTATAAAGCGCTCAGCACGACCATTTTGTTGGGGAACATGAGGGGCACTCTGGAAGATGCATATCCCCTGAGAGGCAAGCAGCTCATCAAAAGCTTTGGACTTGTACTCTCTCCCTGCATCGAACATCCATCCTTGGACTTTGGCATCAAATTGGGTGAACACCATCGTTAAGAAGCGCTTGGTTGCCTGAAGGGCATTGTCCTTGGTGCGCAAAAGTGTGCTCCACCCATATGACGTATAGTCATCAAAGAGGGTGATAATGTACCGATATTTATGGTACGATGTGATGGGGAAGGACTTAACATCCAAATGAATGAGCTCGAAGGGCACTTTGGCTCTCCTGAGATCCGGGTGGAATATGTGAGCAGGGGTTTTACCCTCTGCACAACCTTTACAGGTTTTGTCTTCCTTCAGTATCTCGAGTGAAGAAGGGAAGTTGTGTGTATGTTTTGCAGCATGTTTCATCATATCCTTGGAAGGATGTCCCATCCGTTTGTGCATGGTCTCAAAATCAGGAGCTAACATTGAATGATGACGGCTGGTGATATCCTCGATGATGTACATATTATGGCCCATGTGGCCTGGTTTAAAAGACGCAAGAATCGTGTCATCACCGAACAACATGTCAATGGACTCTGCATTTCCTCTAACCTTGGTTCCAGCGTTTAGCATTTGGCCCATAGATACCAATTGAACTCCTGAATTGGGGATATGCCCAACATCGAATAGAGTCAGGTTGCGCACTTTATTTTGTACATCTTTCCATTGCAGTTTGCAGTTGCCTGTCCCTATGACATATATGTGACCAGAGGCAGTTGATACAGGAATCTTATTCTTTCCAAGCAATGTGTAATCGCTGAAGTCAGATCGCTCAGGAGTGAAGTGCATTGAAGCACCTGAATCTAAGATCCAGAATTTGTTCTTACTGCAATGATCACACTTAGAATTGGATCTGTGTGCACAAATAATGTCCTTATTATTGGGTACACTATATACATCCTCTACACTACTCAATGCTGTATAAGAAGCGGAGGGTGAGGATTGCGCAATAGTGATCATTGGGTAGGAAACAAACCTTTCTTCCATGAACGTGTCAACTTTGGACCCATAGAGGTTGACGATGTCATCAGAGTCCCAAGAGTCGGCTATGTGGCTGACCCAGCGCTTAGAGCACTTAGAGGGACATTCCAGTTCATCGACGTCTTCCTTGGTGAATATGCAGTTGTACTGCATTGGGGAAAAAGGAGAAGAGGGGTTGGATGGCATGATGGTGCTGATGAAGGAAGAGCAACAAGCGGTGTCGCAGTGACTGAAGTGGACGGGGCAGAAGACGACAGAGGAGGGGGCGACGAGAAGTCAAGCCATTGGAGGAGCGGGAGAGCCACATCGATGGACCATATGGTCTCGCAGGATTGGTGGATATTCAGCTGATGTGTGAATGCAAAAGCTTCCTTGGTCTGCACGAATGCGGCAGGACCATCCAGTCCTTGGTATTGCTGAGTGCTTTTATGAGCGCTCACACAAGGATCGGGGACAGCAGGAGTGAGGATGGCGGAAGTGAGGGGAACGATGATGGTGGAGGCGAAGTAATCGCCACTCATAGATTCAGAGCTTTGCTCAACGAAGTGGAGGGTGTTCCACTTCTCGCATTGTTGCTTACCACCCTGCTTATCATGCTTGGTCTTCTTCTTATCAGAGTCAGCATTCTCCCCCTGCTGCTGCCTCTGAGAGGGCACTACAGGGGGGTTCTGCTGTTGACCCTGGAAAGAAGGGTTCCCAGGCTTCCACTTAATAGTGGAGATCTTTTGCGCCTGCTCTGGTGCCTTACCTTTTCCTCCCATGTTCTTTGACTCCCACCGGAGAGTCACAGACGATACGATCTCCTGGACGGTAGGAGGGACAAAAGCTCCATCATCGTCACGTTTTTGCACAAGGAGTTGCACAATCATGTCCATGGAGGGGGGAAGCTTGGAGAGGAGGATCATGGCTTGGATGTTGTCAGGGATGGGATACTCATTAGTCTGAAGGCACATGAATAGCATTTCGAACTTAGTGAACGCTGCAGCTGGATTCCCAGAAGTGGGAATTGTCCCATCCATGACAGCCTTGAAATCTGCATAGATTTGCAGAAGTCCAAGCTTTCCATACTTGTTCCTGATTGTGTCCAGGAAAGCCAAGGTGCGGGTCTCTGAAACATACTTGTGGAGGAGGGTCGGGGAGAGCAAGAGTCGAATAGCTTTGAGTATCTTGTTGTTCACTTCTGTCCACTTGATGTAGAAGCTGATGGTTTCCGCAGTCAGCTCAGAAGCAATGCTGGGACAGTTAATGCTCTTGATCCAAGAATTGCCGGTTGCCAAGATGGTGCTCTCCATCCTTGGCCACCAAGTGTTGTAGTTAGCACTGGTGAAGACCGGGATGTTGTAGGAGGAGGAGGGCAAAGTAGACATCTAGGGTTAGGGCGATTAGTACGATGAAACGTCAAAGATTCCAGACAGAACAATGACAAGGGTTCGCCATAGGTGCTCCCTGATTGCAGCATGTAACGTGCAGTCATCATCTTTATGCTGCATCGTAAACAATGCTGGCATGTTGAATGACACAGCAAAGGCTCTAGGGGAGTCGCTTAGTAGCTCTGGGTGCAATGATTGCTTGCGCTCCCTTCACGCTTATCGGGGCTCATAACTTGTTTGACAATACAGAACGTGGAGGCGATTTGGGCTACTCACATTGTTGAGGTGTTGAGCTGCAAACAGTGTTGAGGCAGACAATGGTTGTTGTTTTAGAACAAAATATTATTAGAACTCAGACATTGAGTTAGAAGTTTATATAGTGCACAGGTATGTCTGATTATGTAATCTACTCTATCTAAATACAATTAGGGGAAATAGAAATAGGAGCGAGAGCAGCTGTATAACAGCGTGTTTAACAATCCTATCATCTACAAAGAAAGATGCAAAACTGTTCCAATGTAATGGGCATTTTAAAGTGTGCATATTCCCACTATCTGTGAACCAAATCACATGATCCAGGCATCTATAGGTAGCTAGGAGTGTGTACAATCTATGATCCCACTATAGCTAAGCAACATTCCCACGCTTTATTGCAGTGCACTTCATGCACTGTATCAAGGTTAGGTATTGGAACAGTTTTGCACCTCACTGTACTGTCTAGTACTAAACAGTATCATAGTGTTCATAGCAAGGTCAATCACCACCATGTAAGTTTTCCTATATAAGCACCCAACAGCAAGTAGGACTCGTAGTGTTGCCTCAGCTCAGCTTTTGTATTTGTCAGCTTATTCCATCTAGTGCACTCATTTCACATTTTTGACAAATATCATCAGTGTATGAAATGTAGTTTGGAATGGCCTCTATACGTTTGCTTAATACACCCTAATTTGGTAATCTGGCCATTTTTAAAATATTGCCCTAGCTTCACTTTTAGCTCAGCTTTTGTCAAAATAGCTTAAATGAAATAACTAAAAAATGGTCAGATTAATGATAGTCAAAAAGGATCTCACTGATAACAACACCTAAAAATTACCTTATTATACTGAGAACATGTATATCAACCAAGTAGATGATGAGATATAAAATGCCAGCTTGAAGCTGTGGCAACACTAAGTAGGAGGATTCTGGTTATAAATGAACAATTTGATCTGACCACTCGAGGATAAGCCACTCCGAGGCTTGCACCCCATTATACATAGTTGGCAAGCAGGATGCATACATAACATCAACTCCGATGAATATAATATAATCGTACATCAACAGGACAGTCATCCATAACAAAAGTTGAGAATTTCAGCCTACACTCTATCTTTGGCAGAATCAGCAAGCTGCGCGAATCCGACTTGCCGGTTACCGTAGTCAAACGTAGTATAGACCGTCTGGAGGAATACAGTTCCGATAACCCAGATCGCTATCCATAAAGAAAGGATATCGATTGATTAACACGGGGTATTCCAAAACAATCGAGAGATATTTACGTGTACTGTCTTTGTTAAAACGGATGCCACTGATGCACATCATGGGCGATGTAAGGGAGACTGGTCCCAAATTGAGGGCCGAAGGAGGAATTGAGAACGATGTACCTCCAAAGGTAAGGCTAATAGTTGGGAATGAATCACACGGGACTACGCAGGTCAATGGAGCTCAGAAGGAAAGCAACCAGATACAAACTTACATGAAAAGGCAATTATTTGTCCATCTTCCTCGACAGGGCTACCACCAAGGAAAGAGTGCAATTCAAAGACCCGCAAGGAATCACCTATTATGAATAGGGTACCAGTATTGATGATGGCAGGGATGTTTCTCATAAACGTCTCATCAAGGACATTATCTATGAACACCATCCAAATATCCTGAATGGCCAACATTAGTAGATCACATGCATTCGACATGTTAACTTACTGGAGATAATGTGGGGACATATGTGAAGGTTCCAGTGTATAGCGAAGAGTTCGATCCACCGATATACAACTCGGCTCCAGGAAACGAAAAACTGAACGAAAATACTGGATCGAGATCCGCTTGTTGGGCGAGGAGAGTCGCGAAAAAGGGTCTGAAAAAGGGATAATCTGGCGAAGTCCGGAGGTCAAGTCCCAACAAGCCATCTGCAGCGAATGCAGGATATTGAAGTGAAGCGGAATAGACCGTCGCAGCACCAATAAACTGGTTGGTTACCTTATTGGCTGTCAAAAAAGACGATATTCACGAGTAGTAAGGACCATACAGTGAAGCCAGCGAAGGACACAGTATCGAGGTACCATTGACCGCTTGCACCGGCTTCACTCATGTAGGTGAAGTCAAATAGCTTGTTCCACTTGGTCGAAGTCTCAGAGGAAGCAGGATTCCAGAGAGTGTGACCGTGGCAACTTTCACAGGTAGAGCCGGGTACGAAGAAGTCGCTGTCGTGGCAGTGAATAAAGCATTGGGGTGCTGCTAGCATCAGACACATACGGAGCACCGGTGACAAAGAGGGCTGTGAGAGAGATTGGGGTAAAACATGCATCAGGAATACGATGGGGACCTACCAGAGAAAACCTTTTGGGGGTACCCAACCGAAATGTTGCCGTACCACGAGCCACCGTGACTGTGAATGGACCGGCGGTATGTCAGGGGGATACTACCATAATTACGTTTTTCGCGGATTTCCATAGCGTACGGGTGTTTAACACCAGTGTTATTCTCGTAGTTCGCGAAACCACGAATATTCCTGCTAAAACTGATGTGTGAGTGCCGGCAATGGTACATACGACGTACGCATCAAGCGAAGCGATGTGAGAGTCAACTGCGGAGACATTGACGCTTCTGTCAGCGTTCAATACCGCAGACTCGCGACTGTGCATCGGAATAGCTGAGCCATCCATCCGCCTAGCAGGCTGGGGTGCCGCAGCGGCGAGGATAGTCAGTGCGATGGCGAAGGTCGCATGAATGAGTCGCATCGTATGTAAGAGAATAGAGGACGGTATGGATGGAACCAACCTGCCCACCTTTAATACAGTGGTCCATGACGACAGATGGGACCACGGATTCGGCGACCATCGGGTAGTAATAATCTGATGGTTGTCGAAGACGGATGAACTCGTATGATACTATTTATTATTATTATCACAACGCCCATCAGCATCAGTAAAATGTTGAAACTCCGGTGAAGCCCAATAAGGCCATCCCGACACGGGGGCTATGCCACCGATGAGATAAGTCACCTGTGAGCGTCGCTCGCGCTCGTCACGTGTCATCACTCAACATATCGTCGTTCATTGATAGCGCGTGTCCTATGACATCGGAGTATATAGCTAGCACAAAATTTCTATTTGTCGAGAGTTGAATATAATATACTGTAACAATTCGGGATGCATTGCTCAATAATAGCACATATGAACCAATGATCAAATATATGAGCAATCTTAAAAAGTGTCATAATATCTCTTGAATATATTGTTGTTCTCCTCAGTCTCACTCTCACCCTTTCCTTCCTCTTCCTCTTCCTCTTCCTGTTTGACAACATACAAATGCAGAAGCTATTTAGTGGCTACTCACATTGGTATGGTTGGAGCAGTTGTGATCAAGGCAAACAATGATGGTTGTTGTGGTTCAAGAGTGTTATTAGAACTCCGATGTTGAGTTCAAATCTTATATAGTGACATGTGATGTATGATTATATAAGCTACACTATTTAAATACGATTAGAGAGGAATAGAAATAGGAGCTAGAATATAGCGCATTCAACACTCCCCCTCGCTCAAAGCATGGTTGGCTGTAGAGTGGAATGGCAACTATGGAGGAGATAAAATGACCCCGAGGTCTTTGTGGAATTCCTCAAACTTGATGCACCCCAAGTTTTTGGTGAACATGTCAGCTGGGTTGCTGACTTCATCAATAAAGAATAGCTCAATGTAGCCATCCTGAATCTAGTCATGAATCACATGCCAATGAATGTCGATGGGCTTACTGTGCGGTTAAATGATAGGATTTGGATCCTTGGTTGTCACTGCAAATAGGGATTGCACTCATTTTGTATCCCAATTCTCCCAGAAGTTGCCTAATCCAGAACGCTTGTCTACCGCAGTCCGATAAGGATATATACTCAGCTTCTATAGAGGAATGCACCACAGTAGGCTGCAGGTGAGATCGCCAGCTGAAAGTATATCCAGCTAGTTTAAGGAACCAACCAGTCTGGGACTTGCGTGTGTTAGGGTCAGATGCCCAATCTGCATTGGTGTAGGTGATAACACCTTTGTCCTTAGTGCCATCAAAACATAAGGCTGCTGTTGGCGTTCCCAAGAGGTAGCGGCAAATATAAAGTGCTTTTGAGAGGTGTTCCTCAGTTGTGTTACATGTGGGCTTGGATAAGCTCGCATGTAGCCCTGGAGGGGTTGAAGACAAAGGAGGCCTTGGCCGATGCCGTTGATGGTGTACGCAAAGATGAAGGCTGCACACGTGGAGCGCCAACCAAGGGGGTCGTATACTGGGTTGAGCATGGAATCAGCGGAGGAGACTAGGATTGCAAAGGATACAAGGATAAACCCAGGACTAGGGTACAAAGACTAGGGGTAGATCCAGGGAGATCAAGAATAGAGAACATGGTACGTGCTACGAGGGTTTATATACAGTGACTCCAAAAAGCGTTACAATAACTAACCCCAAACCGGGGTGCGAAGCGCCCCGCAACCACCCGTGGGAATATCGCTTCGCTTTGGTGAGACCAAACAAAGTACAAACCATTGGATACAAATCGGTCCCTGGGTCATGTGATTTGGCCTAGGGGTTGCAAAGACATGACTGTTTTAAAATAGGAACACCATTGGAACAGTTTTTGGACTTTTGTAATACTGGGGGTATTTGGTATAAATTAGTACTTGGTATACCCTCCTTTGGCTTTAACCACAGCCTGAACCCTCCTTGGCATGCTTTCAATCAACTTCTGACACTCCT
>JBBPJJ010000987.1:0-12383 GCA_038088635.1 Veloboletus limbatus
TGATCATCATGAGGAGCTGGAAAAACAAAGTACAAAGTGAGGTAGGGTCAGGATTACAGAGGAATGATATATATTGACCACATAGTTTTAGCATACTAGATTCAACACTGAAGAGTAAATGCATAGCGTGAAGTTATGAATGACATTTTGAGATGGAAGCATCTTGAACAGATAGCAGGATGAGTGGACAAATGTTGTTTGCAGAGAAGGAAGCAGGAGTAAGAGACTCACTCAGATCTGAAGTCTCATAGATAACAAGATACTGCCTTAGGTAGCAGTGACTGAAGCTGTGAGCAGTGGTGTGGTTGATAGGGGAACTGCTTGCAGGTGAAGATCCTGAGTAAACAGCTTAATTATACCAGGCCATAAGGGCCCAGTTTATATATTGTACAAAAACTATTTGTACCTATTGATTATACTTCTAAGTAAGGTAAATCCCATAACCCTGGATAAAGGGTATGATGTTATGATGACTGATCGATGACATCATACAGTGGCTCAAACAACTGTCTGCATGTTTGCACATTTTGCATTCAATGTCACTAAACCCAATAACCCCTAACCTTAGCCTAATCAGATGTAGATATCAAATATAGTACCTACTTGTGGCTTTCTACTAGTCCATGAATCAAGAGATATGGATACAAGTTGACAAAATGGCAGCTATTTTAAAATGACATGTTATGTGGAAAGTATTTTGACTTTATCAAAATTCAACTATCTAGTACTTGATATCAGCTTTCTTGGCCTTAATAACTGTTTCAACCCTTCTAGACATGCTTTCTGTTTATATTTGACATTGTTACACAAGAGTCTTCTCCTACTCTACCACTACTCTTTTCCATGATTAATCAACTTTTGTAAAAGCACTTCTAGAAGCTAAATGATATTTTGTAAGGTAATTATTAGTGTTTTCAATAGGGTTAAGGTTTGGAGATTGTGCAGATCAACCCAAAGTATGATCTCCTACTCTTAAAACCATCTGTGTGCTCTTCTAGAGGTACATTTTAGGTCATTATCATGTTGAAAGATAATATTATCTCCTGGAATTTCAGATTTCTGTATGCTTGAAGGCAATTCTTCCTTCCAAATGATCATATATTGTTCAGTATCCACCCTTCTTTCAATCTCACTCAAACCTCCATACTATCTCACCCTATGTACTTCCCATATCATTAGCAAAACTCCTTGAATTTAACTATATTCTTGATATCTCTAGTAATTAGCCTTATACTCTTGTCTATCTAATCCAATCTTGTTGATTTTCATTTCATTTGGCTAATATAACTCACTTCCAGTGCTCCACACTCTAATGCCAATATTTGAGAGCATAGATTAATCTTTTTCTATGATTGACTTAAAAAAGAGGGTTTTTGTTTTTCACTACACCTATCAATGAAATCTTCTTGGTATATTTTTCACTCTGTGTGAGGAGACAGGAAAGTGAACAATAGAATTGATTCATAAGGTAGCTTTGACAACCTTTTGGCCTTACCAGTCATGATTTGCTAAACAATAACTCTCTTGTTTATAGCAAAAAACTTGAAAGGATGACCATTATGAAGCCTATGTTAAAACAGTTGTATTCACTCAGCTGGAGTCCACTGTCAGAAACTATATATTGAAACAAGGTGTAGCTACACATACCTGGAGTTCACTGTCAGAGACTAAAGAGAAGCGAAAACAGTGAACTCCAAATATAGAGTTGCATGTTATGTGTGGGCTTGGGTAAGCTCGCACGTAGCCCTGGTGAGGACTAGGGAGGCCTTGGCCGATGCCGTCGATGGTGTACGCGGGGATGTAGGCTGCACACGTAGAGTGCCAGCCAAGGGATCGTATACCGGGTCGATCTCGGAATCAGCGAAGGGAGCTAGGATTGCAAGGGATAGATCTAGGACTAGGGTACAAGGGGAAAAGCCCAGGGGCTAGGAGTAAACCCAGGGGAGATCCAGGGAGATCAAGAATAAGGAACATGGTACGTGCTACTAGGGTTTATATAGCGTAGGGTAAGGGGCACGGACCATGTCAAGAAAGGAGAAAGAGAACAGCACCAGTCAAGGGCTGTGTGGAATGAGGACAGCACTGGTTATGGGCTGTGCGAAGGAAGGTCATAGAATACGAAGGAAACGGAGAGAAGAGGCTAAAGAAGGAAAGCACAGGAAGTAGGCTGTGCGAGAAGAGAAGCTAAGGCTATGCGTGTGGGAGCATAGGGCTAAGAGTATTCTATGAAAGGAAGAGAAGATCAAAGAAGCGAAGAGAAAAGGAGGCGGACTCAATATGAGTCAGAGACAGGGGTGATGACTCATGTTGAGTGAGTCAATGGGAGCCAGGAAGGGCAAGGATGATATAGGAGGGCTCGGGTTAGGCCGAGGGAATGCATGAGGAGGGAACGAGGTGTGCATGAGGCAGAGATCTAGGGATGACCATGAGGTCCGAGGGAACAGGAAAGGACCATGGGTATGGTCTGGACATGAGGACAAGGGAAGGGCTGAGGGAACAGGGAAGGACCATGGGTATGGTCTGGACATGAGGACAAGGGAAAGGCCGAGGGAACAGGGAAGGACCATGGGTATGGTCTGAACATGAGGACAAGGGAAAGGCCGAGGGAACAGGGAAGGACCATGGGTACGGTCTGGACATGAGGACAAGGGAAGGGCCAAGGATAAGGTCCGGAGCGGGAATAAGGATGACTCGAGTAAGCATGAGGGAAGCTCGTGGTGTGAGGCTAAGAAAGGAAGCTGCAGCAAGGCGGTGCTGGAATGGAAGCTGCAGCAAGGTGATGCTGGAATGGAAGCTGCAGCAAGGCGGTGTTGGAATGGAAGCTGCAGCAAGGCGATGTGAAAGGGAAGCCTCGAGGTGAACACGTGATGAGCATGAGGCGTGCTTATGGAACGAGTCGGAATGATCGTAGGAAGGTTGCACTCAGCAGGTACAACACGAGGAGCGCGAGGAGGATCCAAAGGAGTATGCCGAGGGCGATGTTGTAGACCGAAGTTAGGGGTTCCCGTAAAAGGACTAAGAATAGGGGAAATCGTAACATTACCCCCCTACTAAGGGTCAAATCACCTGATGAAGACAATACTCAAAGGCGGGAATGGAGGAACTCCAAGCGAGGAGACGGAATTAGAGAGGTGATTGGGGATTGGGCAGAGATGTCAGGACGGGGATCTTGGTAGTTTATTGTCATTGCGGACCATGGCCAAGGACGAGACCAGATAACCAGAGCTTCTTGCCGTTTCAACGTGGCACCCAGAAGACGGTTCAAGGAACTAGGACAAGGATAGTTTTACATCATCTCGGATGCACGGAAGAACAGGGAAAGGGGGTAGTTTTACATCATCTCAGATGCTCAAAGGGAACAAGGAACAGGTTACCATAACAAGGTTAACCGGCGCTAGGATTATCACCGAAATCGGGTGATCAAGGAGCTTGGGACAAGTTTACCAAGATTTGGCAACCGGCACGAGGACTATCGCTGATATCGAGCGATCAAGGATCTTGTCAATTTGTTGACCTAAGACGAGGACTAGGAACCAGGACGCGATAGCGGAGCACTGGACAGGGATAGGTTTACCGTCATTTCAGACATAACTAGGACTGATAAATCAGGGGTTTCGAGGACAAGGAGAATATCAGGGTTGAAAGACCGGATTCGGGGCCGAAGGTTGCACTTCGGTTGAGTCGACGGTTGGGCGATGACAGATAGTTTATCGTCATTGCGGACATACACGGAGATCTAGAATCAGGAGCAAGAGACATGGAGACAGAGAGATCTTTGGGAAGCGAGACAAGGAAACAAGAATCAAAGGATAAAACAAGGAAATCTAAGAGACAAGAGACGAAGATAGTTTATCGTCATTGCGGACGTATCTAGGACAAGGGACAGGAACAAAGATAGTTTAATGTCATTGCGGACGTAACTAAGGGACGAAGGAAAACAAGAAGGTCAGATGGCAAGAAAAGTGAATCCGTGGGTTACCGTGAAGGAACCATTGACCGCAACGAGGAGAGATCTAGAGGAAGACGAAGGAAAAGAAGGGAATTACCCCCCGAACAAGGGGCAAATCACCCGATGAAGCCGAAATAAGAGGCAAAGAGGAATAAAAGAGATGAGTAGAAAAGAATTTAGAAGGACGGGGAAGAAGAGCATGCAAGAACTGGCAACTCGTCATCATCCGCGAGAAAAGAGGGAACACACCCATCGTCGAGGTGGTGAGGCAGGGAAGATAGAGATCGTTGAGATCCAGGCCATCGGGGATGTAGGCGCCTTCGGGAAGAAGGACAGCGGCTGGGGAGGAGATAACGCCAGTGACGTCACAGCCAGCAGCGAGGAATGAGAAGACTTCATTGGGGGACATGGGAGTGGGAGAGGAATGCGCAGCCTGTTTGGCACGCTTCTTCTGCAACTTCTTTTTCTGGTTGCGTGTGAGAGGAGCAGGCGTGGAGACGGGAGCAGGGGCTGCCGGAAGAGTGATGGCGATGTCAGCGATGGATGCCGTCAGGCTATTCATGGATGGGAACTCAGGAGAGGGAGGCGAACACCCTGCCATTTCAACGTGGCACCCGGGTGTCGGAGGAATCTCCGAAGGAGTCAAAGAACGGGAAAACGGACCAGGGACTTCGGCCATTTCAATAGGACAGGGAGAAGGACAGCAATGAATGACTGGAGTCGCTGAAGCTTCGAGGACAGGAGCGGGGACTGGGAGAGCTGGGGACGAAGGACGGGAGGAGCTTGGCGAGGGAACTAAGGACATTGAAGGTTCGGAGGGATCTTCGGGAACCGGAGACAAATGACCAGGAGGAGCTGGAGAGACTGGCCGGGAGAATCCGGGGCTAGGGAGATCTAGGAAGAATTGGATATCCTTGGCGGAGAACGGATCTTCAGGGAAGACTTGGATGATGTCATCGTCTGCAGGAGAGTTGCTGGAAAGGACTTTGAATCGATTAGTTGATAGAGAAGTCCGAGTTGGCGTGGGGGATAGCATTGGTGAACCACTCGTGCTAGAATGACGAATGGAGTGGCAGCCGATCTTACCACAGATATGGCAACCGCTCTTGATAGGGCGAGAGTGGGATGGTCGAGCTGGCTTGGAATGAGGTCGGTGGGCAGCAGAGGAGGAGGCGGAATGCCGATTGGAGTGGCATCCGGGTGCACCACAAATGTGGCAACCATAGGGGCGGAGATGAGGTGGGACATGCTGGGTTATGTGCTTGTTGGAATGACATCCAACAAGGAAACAGACACGGCAACTCCGAGAGGGGCGGCGGGAAGGAGAGGACCTAGGAGACGCATTGTACCTTGCCATTTCTGTGTGGCGCCCAGGTACTGATGGTGAGAAAGGGATGGAGTGTTTGTCAGATTGACAACCGACCATGGAACAAACATGACATCCTTGAGATAAGAAGCCGGGATAGGTGGCCGAGACCAAGAGGACCAGAGGTCGTGGCCGGGAAGAAAGGTCTATACAAGTGACCTGAGGACGATGTTTAACGTCATCGCTGACCGGCTTATACTTGGCGTTTGACGTTGCCGAAGATCTGGGAGAGGAAGACGTGGACTGGGAAATGCCCTGCCGTTTCTTGGTGGCGCCTGGGCGGACAGTCGGAGTCAGAGGCTTAGGCTTGGATATATCCTGTGTCGATGGACCAGGACTGGGGAACTTGGGTTTTAACAACGAGGATAGTTTAACGTCTTTTCGGACTACCTTGGTTGTGTTTACCTGCACCGAAGGGCCAGGTTGGGGCGTGGGAGACTTGGAAGTGCGGCGGCGAGCTCGTACTGTTCTAATTGTGTCGACCTCCATGGCGTTGGGGTCGTAATCGGAGGGTGAGGGAGGATTAGACTCAGAGATGGTCATTGGGTCTGAGGAAGGATAGTTTTCCGTTGTATCGAGGACGTTAGTTCGAGGTGGAGAGATATTGAGATTACGTAGGGACTTGATATTCAAAGCACGCTCGTAAGCGGCTTGGAGTGTGGACGCCTTTTCATACCACCTGGTGATCTGTTCTGGGATTGGGTCCATGGACATGATTTTCATCGTGAGTGAGGCGGGGATTCCGGTGGCATAATATCCTATTAGGACATTATTGTTGGAGATCTGTGCCTGAGCAGCATGTTTCTGGAATTTAGTAGTATACTTAGTGAGGGCTGCTAGGAGGGATCCAGACTTGGGGATGGAGATGGTAGTGGTGGAGAGCCAGTTGATGGCTTCCTGGATTGGGTCATTAGTGGCAAAGGTGTTTTCGAAATCTTGGCGGAATTGTGACCAAGACGGGGGTTTTATCTTTTGTGTGATTGCATCCCGGTATAGGAATGCCCAGGAGGCGGCGGATCCTTTTGTCATGAACGAGAGGGCGAAGGCGACTCTCTTCACGTCGGTGTCGTAGATTTCCTGATTGGCTACAAGATAGAACCGGATCTCGGTAATCCAGTCTTGGGCTTTCTTGGCAGATCCATCAAAGATGCTTGGGGTTTTGAGGTTTAGTTCCTCAGGTTCGTTGATTGGTGTCGTGACAGGAGGAGTCGGCGGGGTTGAGGGTTGAGCTGGTGGCGGTGGCGGTGGGAGTGTGGCGGTTAACTCCTGAAAGGAGTATGCTGGAGAGTCCACGGGGGTTCTTGACCTGGGGGTTCTGTGAGGGTAAGGTGGTAGTGGCGTTCTTCGTGTAGTAGGGGACATGCGAGGAGTTGGTTGCAAAGATCCTTCTTCAGGTGACGATGGTCCAGCGGTTGGTGTCGACGGGGAGAGTGGTGCGCTTGTTGGGGAGGCAGGCGACATTGGTGCTGGGGGTTCTCGTGGAGGGGCGATTGGTGAATCATCAAAGAGGGAGCCGAAGATTCGGCTGGCTGAGGAGACAGCGGCGAGGAGTGCATCGTCAGGGTGCTGAGGGGAAGGTACTCGGTGATGGGGAGGCATGGTGAGCTAGACGAGGATCGAGGAGTGAAGAGTGGATGAATACGGCTCACGATAGAAGTGGCCGGCAGAAGATATTCTTGATCTTTTGTTACGTGTGAGCTTGGGTAAGCTCGCATGAAGCCCTGGTGAGGACAAGGGAGGCCTTGGCCGATGCCATCGATGGTGTACACGGGGACGTAGGCTGCACATGTAGAGTGCCAGCCAAGGGATCGTATACCGGGTCGATCTCGGAATCAGCGAAGGGAGCTAGGATTGCAAGGGATAGATCTAGGACTAGGGTACAAGGGGAAAAGCCCAGGGGCTAGGAGTAAACCCAGGGGAGATCCAGGGAGATCAAGAATAGGGAACATGGTACGTGCTACTAGGGTTTATATAGCATAGGGTAAGGGGCATGGACCATGTCAAGAAAGGAGAAAGAGAACAGCACCAGTCAAGGGCTGTGTGGAATGAGGACAGCACTGGTTATGGGCTGTGTGAAGGAAGGTCATAGAATACGAAGGAAACGGAGAGAAGAGGCTAAAGAAGGAAAGCACAGGAAGTAGGCTGTGCGAGAAGAGAAGCTAAGGCTATGCGTGTGGGAGCATAGGGCTAAGGGTATTCTATGAAAGGAAGAGAAGATCAAAGAAGCGAAGAGAAAAGGAGGCGGACTCAATATGAGTCAGAGACAGGGGTGATGACTCATGTTGAGTGAGTCAATGGGAGCCGGGAAGGGCGAGGATGGTATAGGAGGGCTCGGGTTAGGCCGAGGGAATGCACAAGGAGGGAACGAGGTGTGCATGAGGCGGAGATCTAGGGATGACCATGAGGTCCGAGGGAACAGGGAAGGACCATGGGTATGGTCTGGACATGAGGATAAGGGAAGGGCCAAGGGAACAGGGAAGGACCATGGGTATGGTCTGGACATGAGGACAAGGGAAGGGCCGAGGGAACAGGGAAGGACCATGGGTACAGTCCGGACATAAGGACAAGGGAAGGGCCGAGGATAAGGTCCGGAGCGGGAATAAGGATGACTCGAGTAAGCATGAGGGAAGCTCGTGGTGTGAGGCTAAGAAAGGAAGCTGCAGCAAGGCGGTGCTGGAATGGAAGCTGCAGCAAGGTGATGCTGGAATGGAAGCTACAGCAAGGTGGTGTTGGAATGGAAGCTGTAGCAAGGCGATGTGAAAGGGAAGCCTCGAGGTGAACATGTGATGAGCACAAGGCGTGCTTATGGAACGAGTCGGAATGATCATAGGAAGGTTGCACTCAGCGGGTACAACACGAGGAGCGCGAGGAGGATCCAAAGGAGTATGCCGAGGACGATGTTGTGGACCGAAGTTAGGGGTTCCCGTAAAAGGACTAAGAATAGGGGAAATCGTAACACTGTGCGAGAAGAGAAGCCAAGGCTATGCATGTGGGATCATAGGGCTAAGGGTATTCTATGAAAGGCAAGGAAGATTAAAGAAGTAAAGAGAAAAGGAGGCGGACTCAATAATGAGTCAGAGACAGGGATGATGACTCATGTTGAGTGAGTCAATGGGAGCTGGGAAAGGTGAGGATGGTATAGGAGGACTCGGGTTAGGCCGAGGGAATGTACGAGGAGGGAACGAGGCGTGCATGAGGTGGAGACCTGGAGACGGGGATCTAAGGAGTGACCATGAGGTCTGAGGGAATAGGAAAGGACCACGGGTATGGTCCGGACAGAAGGACAAGGAAAGGACCGAGGATAAGGTCCAGAGCGGGAATAAGGATGACTCAAGTAAGCACGAGGGGAACTCGTGGTGTAAGGCTGTGGAAGGAAGCCGCAGCAAGGCGATGCTGGAATGGAAGCCTCAAGGTGAGCACATGATGAGTACGAGGTGTGCTTATGGAACGAGTCGGAATGAGCGTAAGAAGGCTGTACTCAGCGGGTACAACACGAGGAGCACGAGGAGGATCCAAAGGAGGATGCCAAGGGCGATGTTGTAGACCAAAATTAGGGGTGCCCATAAAAGGACTAAGAATAGGGGAAATCGTAACATTACCCCTCTACTAAGGGTCAAATCACCGATGAAGACAATACTCAAGGGCAGGGATGGAGGAACTCCAGGCGAGGAGACAAGGGTTGAGAGGCCACTGAGGAGTGATTGGAGATGCTAGGACAGGGATCTGGGTAGTTTATTGTCATTGCGGACCATGGTCGAGGGCAAGACCGGATATTTGGAGCTTCTTGCCGTTTCAACGTGGCACCCAGAAGACAATTCAAGGAACTAGGACAAGGGTAGTTTTACATCATCTCGGATGCACGGAAACAAGGGACAAGTTATCATTACGAGGTAACTGGTACTAGGGTTGTCACCGAATTCGGGTGACCAAGGACTTGGGACAAGTTGACCAGGATTTGGCAACCGGCGCTAGGACTATCGCCGATTATCGGGCGATTGCAGATCTTGTCAGGTTGTTGACTAAGGACGAGGACTAGGAACCAGGACGCAATAGCAGGGCACTGGACATGGATAGTTTTAGCGTCATTTCAGACGTAACTAGGACATGGGGGTGATCTTTCGTTAGAGCAAGAGATCGTTTCTAGGACATAGGAAAACTTGGTAGTTTATCGTCATTTCGGACATAGACCAGGGACTGAGACGTGGGTTTCGAGGGTATGGAGGAATACCAGGATTGAGAGACCGGATTCAGGGCCAAGGGTTGCGCTTCAGTTGTGTCGAAGATTGGGCGACGATAGATAGTTTAACATCATTGTGGACATGTGCGGGGATCTAGAATCGGGAGCAAGAGAACACAGAGATAAAGAGATCTAGGAAGCAAGAGAGAGAGAGAGAGACGAGGAGACAGAAATTAACGAGGCAAAGAACAAGGAAATCTAAGAGGCGAGAGATGAAGATAGTTTAACGTCATTGCAGACGTATCTAGGACAACGGACGGGAACAAAGATAGTTTAACGTCATTGCGGACGTATCTAAGGAACGAAGGAAAACAAGAAGGTTAGATGGCAAGAAAAGTGAACCCGTGGGTTACTGTGAAGGAACCATTGACCGCAACGAGGAGAGATCTAGAGGAAGACGAAGGAAAAGAAGGGAATTACCCCCTGAACAAGGGGCAAATCACCCGATGAAGCCGAAATAAGAGGCAAAGAGGAATAAAAGAGATGAGTAGAAAAGAATTTAGAAGGACGGGGAAGAAGAGCATGCAAGAACTGGCAACTCATCATCATCCGCGAGAAGAGAGGGAACACACCCATCGTCGATGGTGGTGAGGCAGGGAAGACAGAGATCGTTGAGATCCAGGCCATCAGGGATGTAGGCGCCTTCGGGAAGGAGGACAGCGGCTGGGGAGGAGATAACGCCAGTGACGTCACAGCCAGCAGCGAGGAACGAGAAGACCTCGTTGGGGGACATAGGAGTGGGAGAGGAATGTGCAGCCTGTTTGGCACGCTTCTTCTGCAACTTCTTTTTCTGGTTGCGTGTGAGAGGAGCAGGCGTGGAGACGGGAGCAGGGGCTGCCGGAAGAGTGATGGCGATGTCAGCGATGGATGCCGTCAGGCTATTCATGGATGGGAACTCAGGAGAGGGAGGCGAACACCCTGCCATTTCAACGTGGCACCCGGGTGTCGGAGGAATCTCCAAAGGAGTCAAAGAATGGGAAAACGGACCAGGAACTTCGGCCATTTTAACAGGACAGGGAGAAGGACGGCGATGAATGACTGGAGTTGCCGGAGCTTCGAGGACAGGAGCGGGGACTGGGAGAGCTGGGGACGAAGGACGAAGGACGAGAGGAACTTGGCAAGGTAACTAAGGACACTGAAGGTTCGGAGGGATCTTCGGGAACCAGAGACAAATGACCGGGAGGAGCTGGAGAGACTGGCCGCAAGGATCCAGGTAGGGAGATCAAGGAAGAATTGGATATCCTCGGCGGAGAACGGATCTTCAGGGAAGACCTGGATGACATCATCGTCTGTAGGGGAGTTGCTGGAAAGGACTTTGAATCGATTAGTTGATAGAGAAGTCTGAATTGGCGTGGGGGACAGCATTGGTGAACCACTCGTGTTAGAGTGATGAATGGAGTGGCAGCCGATCTTACCACAGATATGGCAACCGCTCTTGGTAGGGCGAGAGTGGGATGGTTGAGCTGGCTTGGGACGAGGTTGGTGGGCAGTGGAGGAGGAGGCGGAATGCCGATTGGAGTGGCATCCGGGTGCACCACAAATGTGGCAACCATAGGGGCGGAGACGAGGTGGGACATGCCAGGTCATGTGCTTGTTGGAATGACATACAACAAGGAAACAGACATGGCAACCTTGAGAGGGGCGGCAGGAAGGAGAGGACCTAGGAGACGCATTGTACCTTGCCGTTTCTATGTGGCACCCAGGTACTGAAGGCGAGGAAGGGGTGGAGTGTTTGTCGGAATGGCAATCGACCTTGGAACAAACATGGCATCCTTGGGACAGGTAGCTGAAACCGAGGGGATCGAGGTTGAAGGGCGAGAACGGGAGGAAAGGTTGATACGGGTGACCTGGGGATGATGTTTAGCATCATCGCTGACAGGTTTATACTTGATGGCAGTTGGTGCCGCCAAAGGTTTTGGAGACAAAGACTTGGACTGGGGAATGCCCTGCCGTTTCTTGGTGGCGCCCGGGCGGGCAGTCAAGGTCAAAGGCTTCGGCTTGGATATATCCTGCGTCAGTGGACCAGGACTGGAGGACTTGGATTTCGAGGACAAGGATAGTTTCACGTCTTTTCGGACTACCTTGGTTGTGTTTACCTGCACCGAAGGGCCAGGTTGGGGCGTGGGAGACTTGGAAGTACGGCGGCGAGCTCGTACTGTTCTAATTGTGTTGACCTCCATAGCGTTGGGGTCATAATCAGAGGGCGAGGGAGGATTGGACTCAGAGACAGTCATTGGATCTGAGGAAGGATAGTTTTCTGTCGTGTCGAGGACGTTAGTCGAAGGTGGGGAAGAAGGAATACTTGGACTACAAGTGGTTTTTATATCCAGGGCCCATTCATAAGCGGCCTGGAACGTGGAAGCTTTTTCATACCATTTGTTGATGGAATCAGGTACAGGGTCCATGGACATGATACACATCATGAGGCTGACTGTTACAATTTTCCTCCTATTTCGCTCCACATATTGCTTCTCCATCCTTCGTCCTACACCTTCTCGTGTTAGTGGTATGTTTCTCTATTCATATGATCATATTCTTCTCTTCTCGAGTGGCGATCGCATCCATCTTCATCTTCCTTCCTGAACTTTCCTTTTTCTTCACGATTTCTCTCGTAGTCGTGTAGTTAGCTAATCTTCTCCTGAGTTCTATCAGGTTCTACGCTTACGCGTCCCTTTAGATTAGCTAATCTTCTTTCTCCTTCCACCTTGTTCCATGATTACGCGTCCCTATCTATTTAAGTACTTCTCCCACTGTACTCTATTCTCATTCTCGATCTGCGCAATCTAGCGTACTCTTGAGTCACTCTTAGTCCCTCAGTCGTCCCTCAGTCC